>CAUYRH010062633.1:0-32643 GCA_963574655.1 Perodicticus potto | reverse complement strand
AAAAAAACCCGTATAACACAGTGGAAGTTTTATGAATACACTAGACCAGGCAGAAAAAAGATTCCAGAGTTTGAAACAATACCTTCAAATTACAGGGCAGTCAAAGATGGAGAACAGAGAAGTAAGAGAAATGAAAAGCCTACAGGAAATTTGTGATTAGGTAAAGAGGCCAAAGATAAAAATCATAGGCATCCCTGTGGGTGAAGAAGGAAATAGACAAGGTTGAAGAACCTATAAAAGGGAATAATGGAAGAAAACTTCTCTGGTCTTGCTAGAAATTTAGATATCCAGATACAAGTAGCTCAATGAATATCTCAGAGATTTGTTGTAAAGTTGGAATCACAGTATTACTTAGTCATTAAATTGGCTAAAATTAACACAAAAAAGGAACTCATGCAAGGATGCAAGGTATATGGCACAAACACCATAAAACTCTCAAAAGAAAACCCATTGGGCTACCTGCAGACTTTTTTTTTTTGAAACAGAGTCTGACTCTGTCATTATCAGTAGAGTGCCATGGCATCATAGCTCACAGCAACCTCAAACTCTTGGACTCAAGGGATTCTCTTACCTCAGCCTCCTGAGTAGCTAGGACTACAGGCACCTGCCACAATGCCTGGCTATTTTTTTAGAGACAGCATCTCACTCTTGCTCGGGCTGTTCTTGAACCTGTGAGCTTAGACAATCCATCTGCCCAGTCTCCCAGAGTGTTAGGATTATAAGCGTGTAAATGCAGACTTCTTAACAGAGACCTTAAAAGACAGACTGCGATTGGGCTGTGTCTTCAGTTTTCTTAATCACAACAATAGCCAGCCTCAAATTTTGTATTATGCAAAACTAAGTTTCTTATATGAAGGGGAATAAAGACTTCTTTAGATAAGCAAGCACTGAGGGAATTTGTCAAGACCAAACATGCTTGGAAGGTAGGAAGTTAAAATTCAGAGATCTTATAAAATAACGGTTGAAGAGGTATGACAAAGCCAGAGAGTTATCCACAACAGGATAGAAATGCATCCCACTATTCAATTCTTTCAATATTCAGGAACAGCTGAATTCACACTCAAGAGACCTAGACTAGATGAATGGATAAAAACATGCCTGCTACGTATCTGTTGTCTGTAGAAAACACGTCTAACTCACAGCAACATGTTCAAACAGAAGGTAAAGGGGTTGGAAAAATATTCTACACAATTGTAAATCAAAAGAAAGTAGGTGTAGCTATTCTCCTACTAATAATTGACTAAATGAGATATTATGTAGTATATTGATATTAAATTACTATAGTAAAGATAAACAAAGATGGCCATTATAATGTTAGATGGAGCAATTCATCAGGAAGACATAACGATCCTAAATATTTATACGTCTAACATAGATGTGCCAAGTTTTATAAAGCAAACCATACTACGTCTAAGAAAAGTGACAAACAGCAAGACTATTATTGCTAGGACCTTTAACACCACACTTAACTGGAAAGATCCCCCAAGTAGAAAATAAATTTAAAAAAACTAGACCTAAATTGGACTCTAGATCCAATGGGCCTAAAATATTTACAGAACATTCTCCCTCCAAACTACTGAATATACATACTTTTCATCAGCACATGGAACATTCTCTAAGATTGATCACATCTTAGGCTATAAAACATGTCTCAACAAATTAAAAGAAAATAGAAACTATGCACATATTTTCTCAGACCACAGTGAAATTGGAAATCAATTCCATTAGAAACACTCAATTAATTCTACACGGTCTTGAAAATGAAACAACATACTGCTAAATGATTATTGGGTCAAGGAGAAAACTAACATAGAAATCGGACAATTCTGCAACTAAATGACAAAGGGAACACAAGTTATCAAAATCTTTAGAATTCAGCAAAAGTAGTCTTAATGGGAGGTCTAATTTGAATTCTTTGAGGATTCTCAATACTTTCTTCCAAAAAGATTGTATTAGTTTGTAGTTCTACCAGCAATATAAAAATGTTACCTTCTCTCCACATCCACACCAGCATCTGCAGCTTTGAGACTTTGTGATGTGGATTGAGAACACATTTCCTCTTAGTAAAGCATCACAAGAATGGAGAAGCAAGAATCTAATGTACTCAATTCTGATATGAAGGCAGTAGATGGATGATCTAATACAATGTCGGGGGGTAGGGGAATAAGGGAGTGATAGAAGGGAGGAGGAAGGGAGATGAGTATTTAGGGTGTATGGCACATCTCTTGAGGGCAAGACACAATTATGAGAGGGACTTTACCTAACAAATGCAATCAGTCTAACCTAATTCTTTATACTCAAAATGATTCTCAAATAATAAAAAAAGTAGTCTAAGTGGGAAGATTTTTAGCCTTATATGCCTACATCACAAAGACAGAAAGATCACAATTAATGATCTAATGAACAATCAGCAGAAGAAAAAAAAATAATTAAAGTCAGAGAAGAACTAAATGAAATTAAAAACAAAATAATAATTTAGAAAATTAATGAAATAAAAAGTTGGTTCTTTGAAAATACAAACAAAATTGATAAACCCCTAGCTAGATTAACCAGAAATAGAAAAGGAGGAATACAAAATATCATCTGTGAATATTATAAAAATACCTACACAAAAAACTCAAAAAAAAATTGAAAAACTGGACAAATATCTAGAAACACACAACCTTTCAGTGCTCAATAAAGAAGAAATAGAACTCCTTAAGAGTTCCAATCATGAGCAACAAAGCTTAAGCAGGAATAAAAAGTCCTCTAACAAAAAATTCCCTGGACTAAATGGATTCACAGCCAAATTTTATTGGACCTTCAAAGAAGAATGTGTACCCATACTGCAGAAAATGTTTCTTAACATTAAGAAGGAGGGATGCTCCTGAACTCATTCTATGAAGTCTGTACCACCTTGGTATTTAAGCCAGGAAAGGACATTACAAAAAAAAAAAAGGTAATAATAATAAGCTATATCCCTTATAAAAATAGATGCAAAGATCCTTGATAAAATTCTAGCAAACTAAATTAAGCAGTATATCCAAAAGAAAAAAATAATCCCCTACAACCAAGTGGGGTTCATCCTAAGGACTCAAGGATATATTTAACATACATAAATTCATATTATGAATATTCATAATTTATGAAATTCACCACATAAACAGAAGCACAAATAAAGTTTATATGATCATCTCAGTAGATGGAGAAGAAGTATTTGATAAATTCAGCACCCTTTCACTATTAACCTCTCAATAAATTAGGCATAGAAGAAACATATCTCAAAACTATAAAAATCCACATCACATATGACAAACCCAGAGCCAACATCATACTGAACAGTAAAAATGAAAATATTGCCACGTGGACTGAAACAAGACAAGGATGCCCTCTGTTACCACTTCTATTTAACACAGTGCTGGTAGTCCTAGTCAAAGCAATCAGGCAAGAGAAGGAAATTAAAGTTATACAAATAGGGAATGAGGAGGTCAAACTTTCAGGCTTTGCTGGTGATATTCTTGTATCTAGAAAACCCCACAGATTCCATCACGAGACTTCGGGAATAGATAAATTCAGCAAAGTCTTAGGTAACAAAATCAATGTTGAGACAATTTGTGAGCAAAGATATGGAGTTCAGTCAGGAAGCAATCAAGAAATTTGGGGGGAAAGAAGATAGAAAACATGACTATGTTAAGTGAAATAAGTTTGAACCTTTGGTTCTTGCTTTTAACTTTGTTGGCAGATGCAGAACAGCATGTAAATGAGGACTGATTCTCTGCCCTACTAAGGCAACATGTTAATTGATACCCTATGAATTCTGAGGTTTTCCATTCTTCTTATTGATAAAAGCACTATTCCTAAACCCTTGTGAGATCTCTACTCTGCTCCATCTAATAGTTTTGGGAAACCCTTTTTCTGACCTCAGGTAGTTTCTTTATATTCATGCACCGAATATGATTCAACTGGACTTTTAGGGGACTCTCTGAAGTTCTCTAGACTTATCTCTTATCAAAACTTTCTCTTTTCTGTACCTATACTCTACAAATCCTTAACACCTTCGATTTCCTAGTTTCTTAGCTCCATATCCTTTATTCCATGATTGAACTAATGTACACAGCTATGATTCAATTAAAAAAAAAAAAAAAGAAGAAGAAGAAAAAGTGTTGAGTCCTGTTTGAATTTCTCCACCCTGTACAAGAATCTAGAACATTTCTATAGATGATAAACTGGACTAATCATATGGCTTACTTCATTTGGTCTTCTTTCCAGAATCATTGTTCATCATTATTTGTTGTATAATTCCTCACTTATCACTACCAGACATCTAATCTATTTTGTTAAATACTTATGCATCTTGTCTGTCTCTTCCCACTAAAACATAAAATCCATGATTTAAAAAGACATTTTTTAATTCTTATCTAATAATATGTTCCTTTTTCTAGACTAGTTTTTGGCATACAAAAATACTATTTAAAATTATTTGTTGACAGAAGTGTAAATAAATAAAAATTTATTAAAGTATTTTTCCTATGTGGTCTAGCCTTTCCATTGCTGAGTACTTGAAAGAGTTCAAAACAATCTATAATATTTTATCTTCTATCATTTCCTAGGAAATTGGATTTACCATTAAATAACTTGATGAAATATATACTTATACCATTATCATATATAAAATTATCTTATAATGTCTAATCCAAAAATTAGATTAAAATGCCAAAGGTCAGAAGAAAATTATTTTTCTAAAGTGGTTAAAAGTTTATAAAGCAGTCATATTGTTGAAAAAGGCATTGTCATCCTTCTTCATGGCTGAGTAATATTCTGTGTATACATGTACCACATTTTGTTAATACACTCATGAATTTATGGACACTTAGGTTGATTCCATATCTTTGCAATTGTGAATTATGCTGTGGTAAAAATATGGGTGTATGTGTTTTTTAATACAATGACTTACTTTCCTTTGGGTAGATAACCAGTGGTGAGATTACTAGATTGAAGGGTAGGTCTACTTTTAGTTTTCGAGGAATTTTCATGAGTGGATTAAAAAAGTGGTATAAATATACCATGGGTTACTACTCAGTCATAAAAAAGACTGAAATATTAATAATATCGTTTGCAGAAACGTGTATGGAACTATATACCATCATCCTTAGTGGAGTATCTCAGGGCTGGTAAAACAAATCCTACATGTTCTCACTTTTAAGTGGCAACTAAAAGAAGAGTATATATGGACATAAAGTTAGTGTAATGGACATTGGACACTAAGAAGTGGGAGGAGGGTTGGGGAGGAGGGATTAAAATCCACCTTTTGGATACAAAGTACATTATTTTGGTGATGGGTACACCAAAATCCCTTACTTCAGTGTTATAAAATTTATCCATGTAACGAAAAACACTTGTATCCCCTAAATCTATTGAAATTAAAAAATATATAAAGCAAAAATTATTTTGAAGAAACATAGAAACATACCAAGTGGGGGAAACTGATAATGATGTAAAAGAAGAAAGTAATAGAGTTTTAAAATTAATTATCAGTACATAAAATAAGAGTTTGGATGAAAATGAGGGATCATTTAACATGAATTTATCCTTTTTAATTTTAAGTGCACAGCACCTTATTGTTAACTGTAGGTAATATATATAAAAGATATCTAGAACTTATTCGTCTTATATAACTGTAGCTTTATATTCATTGAATAACAACTTCTCATTTACCTCTTCCCTCATCCCTTGGCAAAAATAATTTTATTTTATTTTTCTATTATTTTGACTATTTTAGATACCTCATATAAGTGGAATCATGCATTCTTTATACTTCTGTCATAGACTTATTTCACTCAGCATATTGTCTTGCAGTTCCATCCATGTTACTGGAAATGGTAAAATTTTCTTTTTTCTCAACTTTGAATAATATTCCATTGTATGTATATACCGCAATTCCTGTATCCATTTGTCTACTGATGGATATTTGAGTTCATTCCATATGTTAGCTATTTTGAATGGTGTTGTAGTAGTAAGTACAGGAGTGCAGATAGCTCTTTGAGATCTTTATTTTAATTCTTTTGGATATATGGGGGTTTTATGGCCAGAAGAGGAGAGAGAGTGAGTCTTGCTCTATTATCTGGGCTAGAGTGACAAGGATTCAGGCTAGCTCACAGTAATCAAATTCCTGGGCTCATCTAATCTTCTTGCCTCAGCCTTCTGAGTAACTGGGACTACAGTGCCACCATACCCAGGCATGTGCCACCATACCCAGCTAACTTTTCTATTTTTAGTAAAGATGGGGGGTCTCACTTTGCTCAGGCTGGTCTTGAACTCCTGCTCTCAAGTGATCTTCCTGCTTTGGCCTCCTAGAGTGCTAAGATTACAGGCATGAACCACCAGTTCCATTATTAGTTGTTGAGAAAATCTCTATAATGTTTTCCAACGGATTGAACCGTTTTACATTCACATAAACAGTGTGCAAACATTCTAATTTCTCTAAATTCTCGATAGTTATCTGTTTTTTCTAAAAAAATAATCATAACAGGTATGAGGTCTACTCTTAGTTTGATTCACATGATGATTGATGATGTTAGGCACATTTGAACGTTCTCTTTGGAAAAGTGTCTGTCAGGTTCTTTGCTCATTTTTAAGGAAGTTAATATTTATCTATTTTGCTATTTAGTTATAGGAGTTCCTTATGTATTGTCCATTATCATAATAATTTTTCCTTCTAATGTCTTTGTCTAACTTTACTATCAGAGTAATCCTGGCCTTGTAAAAATGAGTTTGAAAGGTCTCTCACTGATTTAATTTTTTGAAAGGGTTTAAAGATAATTAGCATTATTGTTTCTTCTTTAAATGCTTGACTGAATTCAGTAGTGAAGCTATCAGGTCCTGAAATTTTCTTCATTGCGAGATTATTAATTACTGATTCAATGTCTTTAATTTTTATTAGTATGTTCAGATTTTCTATTTGTTTTTGACTTTTGATAATTTGATTAGGCGATGTCTCAATGTAGACATACTTGGTCCCCCTTATTTGGATTGTTTTAAGGCTACAAATATGAATGTTTCTCTTCCTTCCCAGAATTATGAAGAAGTCAGCCATTATTTCTGAAAATAAGCTTTCTGGCCCTTTTCCTTTCACATCTTCTTCTTCTTAGTCTTCATTATTACATATATTGATTTACTTAATGGTGTCTCATAACTCACATAAATATTCTTCCTCTCCTTTCCTTTCCTTTCTTCTTTCCTTTCCTTTCCTTCCCCCTTCCCTTCCCTTCCCTTCCCTTTCCTTCCCTTATCATTTCAAGTTAATTTGAGGGTATAAAGAATGAGGTTACAATGTTTATGTTGTTAGGTAGAGTCCCTTTAATATTTGTGTCCCACCCCCAAGATGTGTGTCCTATATCCTAATATTGTGCCTATTAAGTGGGAGCACACTCATCTCCCTCTCTCCTCCCCTCTTCCTACTCCCTCATTCTTCTGCCCCCCACCTTGAATTGATTTGCATTTTTCTCTTATCTGGGTGTGTATTAGATCATCTACTGGCTTCATATTAGTATTGAGTACATTGGATTCTTGCTTCTCCATTCTTGTGATACTTTATTAAGAAGAATGTGTTTCAACTCCATCCAGGTTAATACAAAAGATGTAAAGTTTCCATCATTTTAAATGGCTAAATCGTATTCCATGGTATACATATACCACAGTTTATTAATCTACTCTTAGGTTGTCTTCATTAATTTTTATTCTTTCTCATTTTGTTGTGATCCATATTTTTAAATGACCACTCTTTGAATTTTGAGATGGTTGATTGTTGAGCTTGCTGATTGTTTTTCCTGCTTGATTGAGACTATTGCTAAAGCCCTCTATTGGATTTTTAGCCCAGTTATGGTATTCTTCACCTACAAATTCTTTGTTGGTTCTTTTTAATGGTTTCTACCTGTGTTGATATTCTCATTTTTCTCTTATTTTTCTGATTTTGGTTTAGGTATGTATCTATGTTTGCCTGTAGCTCACTTAGCATTATATGCCAATTTTGAATTCTTTGTCAGGCAATTCATAGTTCCATTTTCTTAGGGTTGGTTACTGGAGATTTATTTTGTTCTTTTGGGAGCATGGTATTTTTCCTGGTTTTATACATTCCTTGTGGCTTTTCATTTTTGTCTCTCCATGTGAAGAAGCAGCCACCTATTTCAGTCCTTAAAGACTGGCTTTGGCAAGGGACAAATTTCATCAGTCAGCCATTCTAGAGATTTAGGGAGTTTCTTAAGTATTTTCTTTTCATATGAACATGTTCAACTTCTTTCCCTCTCCCATGGTGGGAAAAACAAGGATTTTCCACGTTTCCTTCATCCCACAGAGCCTTGCTGGCATTGAGGGCCAACTTTGCCTTTCTCCTAGGTTTGTGTGCTAGAATGCCAGGACATTAGGTGCAAGCCCCATTTTTTTCTGTCCTCCCATGAAGGAAAAGTATCAGAATTGTTTACTTTGTCCTAATCCCAAGGAGGTAGGCTGGCTTTTCAGAACTGCACTGTGTCGAGATTTGTATTGTTTGCCAAGATCTTCACCTTCTGCTATGAATCATTTCTCTGCTAATGTTAGAACAGAGTACTGGATACTATTCTGGCTTCTGGAACTCATGTGTCTTCTGCGATCCATGCTAGGTGATAGGCGCTGTACTTTCTGCTGAGGACTTTGTGGTTGCTCTGGTCTGTGTGGAAAGCTGCAATCTGTACCTAGCAGTTACAAACCATGCCCAGAAACTATGATTAGCAACTATGATTAGCATTAGTAGTTGCTTTCTGTGCCAGCTTTTGTTAACTATGTGGCACCTAGGGACATGTGAGTTGCTGAGGTTCTGTCCAGCTGCTGGAATCCCTGCCAGTTGATGGAAGCTGGGCAGCTGCTTGGAGCATTGACTATTTATGGAAGCCAGCAGGATGCTAAGAGCCAGCCACTTTCCCCTCTTCTCCGTTTTGGCTTCCCCCAGGCATTGCAACTATGCAAAATCTCTCAGTACCCTGGAGTACACAATAAATAGATCTCTCTGGCAGCATCCTCAAAGGCTGATAGCACTGGAGCCTTCCCTCATTTTCCCTTTTCTCCAGGACAGAAATCAAGGAATCAAGATAACTTTTCTTGATGCCTGACTGTGCTGACTTTGAGAAGAAGGAGTCATAGGCAAAGTCAAAATTCTCTTCCTTCTCATCTCAACATAGTAATTCCTGGTTTAATACTTGCTTTCTGAAGTGACTAAAATTGTTAACCAGAGTCTGGGGTTCTCAAAAAAGATATGGTTGTTAAATTGGTGTTTGTGGGAAGGGACAAGCTCAGGATCTATTTCCATCTTGCTATAGTTCCATCTTGCAGACTTCACTCCAATATTATATCTCTTGACTATAACCGTGTACCAGTAGTTTTCACTAGAAACCAGAAGAACATGAGATGAGATATCTTGCTCACTTTATCTTCAGTTAGCACAATTTCTGGCATATAGTAGGTTGTTAATAAATATTTGTTGAAAAGTTCATAAATAAATAGATATAGCTATCTTTTAGGATTATAGAGATTAGGTGCATGGTTTTATGGTACAGAGTAGAATGGGGGAACAGCACCTAGAAAAGTATTTCAAGCCTAGCAAAAAAGTCATCTATATATATGACAGAATTTGGGTGAAAATGGCTGCATAGTATATATTACAAATTGCTGTACCTTGGTTATGGTATAAAATATAAAGAAATTCACAAAGGGTTCAGGGGACCTGGTTAGAATTACCAAATGTGTTTAAAATTCTACTCCTAGTCTAGAATGTAGTGCATTTATAATTGCTCAATAAATATCTCACTATGCAAGTTCCTAATGCTTTATCAAATTTTACAAATAAAAAATGTGTGTGCATACATCTGGAACAATGAAGACAAGTTGAGTGAATGTGTTTTGAAAAGATGGGTTCAATATAAAATAATCTTTAGCAATGGGAGATCTAAATCAGGTCTTGAATGGGAAACCATCTTCTTTAGCAGTTTGTACCAGTGGATGTGTCTCTAGACTTGCTAATCTTATTTATTATAATTTTGTTTTTATTTTAAGCATCTGGACATCACTTGTCTTTTTATTTCTAAACATCTAATATAAAAGTCATTTTCCATATTTCTCCTTAATGATACAATTATAAAAGCATTTCTTGTCTATAATTCAATTCATTACATTTCAGGGCTATTTTGTTGCTTGTACTACAGGAAGTTAATAAGCCTCATGAAACGTATCTAGAATACAGGTTGCACGGGTAGCATATTCCAACCTCTAAATGCCTTTCATGTCAGCATGAGAGATACCATCAGGCATTTGAAAGCTCTGGCCTATTTATAAAGATACCATCAAAACCTGCCTGATGTAGCTGACTTATGAATCAATTATCTGAACTACACCAAGTGATGCATCTATTCTGAATTTTACAACCATATATTTGAAGCTAAACTACAAACAGATAAACTATTCAACAGCCTATCATGATTCTTATCTTCATGTTTATACCTGTCAAATGTGGAGGAAAAAAAGCAAAATATTACTGATTTTACTGAGAAGAGTCTTTTAAAAAGCCACACATGTAAAAATTCTGTCCCTATCACTCTCTACACATAAACATGCACACACATACACACACATACACACAAACATACACACATTTCTCAAGTTATTTATGGATCTGAGAGAAAATGAAAACATAGATTAAAAAACAAAGTTTAAAATTGAGAACACAAAAAGAACTAGCATTTATTTCTTAAATGGCTGAGTATATGTCATTGTTATCATAAAAGTTATACAGCCATTGAATATGGCAAGGAAATAATGATATTTCACCTCAGATATTTTTGAAAATAAGCCAAACTTCAGAGAGATGCATTCTCTTTATATTTGGTTTTATTTTTAAGCTATAGTTCATGAAATACATTCTATTTCAGAATCTGCTCTTCAGAATATTGAATATTAATTACTTTAGTTTTATTGCTATGCTCAGCAGTATATAGATTTCAGGGAAGCTTTATTCATGTTAAATAAACTCATAAGCAACTGACACATGAGGATGACAAGGTATCACTATATAATGAAGAACATAAGTAAAATTTGACTACTTAATGAATTATCTTCACAGTAGTAAAAACTATGTAAAAGACCACATTAATATCTGAAGTTTGGTTTTATGTATAGAGTTATAATAAAAGAAAATTGCCATCTCATTGCTTCATTGGAAAGCAGTGGCAACGAAGATGAGTGAAAATAAGACCTATAAGGCCCCCCCAAATGCTGAAAAGAGCCTTTGTAATTTAACACAACAGAAACCAAGATTTGTGAAGTTGTGTTCCCTGTATCAGAATCCTCCGAGGGGCGGGTGTAGAGGGGGAGGAATCCTGAGCCACACCCTTAATTTACTAAATTAAGATCTGTAAATGCTATTATACCTATCTTGAGTACTTGCTGGTACTGTATCACATCATACCTTTGTTTAATTCTTAATAAACTGTTTTAAAAAAAAAGATCTGTAAATGTATCCTAAGGTAAATTTAAAATCAGTTTTTAGTAATTCTTAGGCCAGCTAAACCTCGACTTTTAGTTAAAGGGATGGTCGAGGAAAATAGCTGGTATAATAATCAAGAAACATATTAAGAAAGTAGGGCTTAGACATCTGGATAAGTAGTTTGGGATTTATGCTGAAAGTAATGGGTAGCCATTGGGAGGAAGAGTGATGTGCTCCCATTCACCTCCTTAAAATGTTATTATACCACAACATCAAAAATGACTGAAAAAAGGTGGAATGAGGGAAACCATCATTAGGAGGTAGTTGCAATGATCTAGGCATAAGATGGTAGTGATATGAACTATCAACAACTAACAATATTAAAAGTAAGGGTTAACATTTTCTAAAAAATTATGGGCCGAGAAAAGTGCTTTATAAGCACTTTCTTAACTTTTGTAACTACCCTATGAGGTAGAGAGGAACTATTATTGTGCCATATAGATGAAAGAGAAAACCTCAGAGTGTTTAAGTACTTTGCATAATTAGTAAATGGTTAAATAAGGATTCAGATCCACATATCTCTGACTCAGCTGCCTGTGTTGTTAACTGCTATGTTACTTTGATTAGAAAAACGAAGCATCAGCTACATGGAATGGACAGGAATGATGATTGGTTATATTAGAAAAGAGAGAGGGAGGATTGAAGTGATGTCTGGAATTTGAGGTGAATTATGATGCTTTTCACTAACATGCCTGAATAGGAGGAGCATTAGGAACGAAAGAGAGTATTTTCAGTTTTGGATATCAAGTTCACGAGGCCTCTGTGGAACATTCATGTGGGTAGATGAACATGACATTATACATTTGAAGATACAACTGTGAGCAAGATTATAGTGTAGGAGACAGATACAAATAGAAGAATGTAAACATCTTAGGAATGAGGATAACATCAGCAAGATTGTGAAACAGGAGGTCCCAGGCTTCACTCCTCTCTTAAGGAAATTCAACTAGCTACTGTCCATAGATGAGAATACCTTCATGAAGGCTCCAAAACTTGTGAAATTTGTGGACCGCAGAGCCAAACAAAGATTGCATTGGAAGGGTAACAGTAGTAGTCTGACATAGACCACCTTATCACTCCTTCAATTTGGCATAGTGCCACCAGGGAAGACCTTTCTGGGCCACTGGTTTCTAGAAAGAGAAAAGAAAACTGGAGACCAATATCCGACTTCTCTAGCATTCTGAGATACTTCCTAGGAAACCCACTCTTCATGGAGAACATTGGAGTTAAAAGCATAGCTGGACTAGCTTAGGTCAGGTGGAAACAAAGAATGAATGCAGATCTTGGTTGTTGCTCTGTGTATCTGCTAGCTCTGCCAAGTTCCAGGTATCCGCGGTCGGCATACCCTACCCCTACTGTCTGCTCTCAGAAGTGCAGTGGGAAACAACCTAGCTTGAGTCCTGGAAAAACTAGATACCAACACAGGGAAGTATGAAGTTGTATCTTTTCTCATATAACATACAAAAATCACCCAAGATAAATATTTAAACATAAGACCCAAAAACTGTAAAACTACTGCAAGAAAGCATAGAGGAATAAAAATATGATATTGATCTAGGCAATGATATTCTGGATTTGACTTCAAATGCTCTGGCAACAAAAACAAAAATAGATAAATTATATTACATTACACTAAAATACTTCTTCATGGCAAAGGAAACAACTAACCATGTTAAAGAATAACTTGAGGATTTGGAGAAAATATTTGCAGTCCATACATCTACTAAGAAATTAATATATAAAATATATAAGAAAGTCAAACAACCCAAAGGCAAGAAAATAAATCACCTAAGTAAAAATGAGCAAAAGACGTGAATAGACATTTCTCAGAAAAAGTCACAAAAGATACCCTCAGCATAATTTATTAAGAGAAAAATGCAAATTAAAACTACAATGAGATATCACCAACAGCTGTTAGATGCTGTCATCAAGAAGAAGAAAGATAAGAAGGACGAGAAAGAATGTGAATAAAAGGTAACACTTGTAACTGTTGGTGAGAATATAAATTGGTATAGCCATTATGGAAAACAATATGGAGGTTCCTTAAAAATTTAAAAATAGAATTACCTGTTAACCTGGATGGAGTTCAAACACATTCTTCTTAGTAAAATATCATAAGAATAGAAAAGCAAATATCCAATGTACTCAATACTAATATGAAGCCAGTAAACAATCTAATACGTGCCCATATAGGAGGAAAACTCAATCTAATTCAAGTTAGGGGAGGGGGAAAGAGGGGACGAGTGGGGAGACAGAGGGGTATGGGTATTTTCCACTTAATGCGCACAATGTTAGGATGTATGGCACACCACTTGGGGGTGTGTTAAAAACAAATGTGAAAGTTTAGAGTTGCAAAAGAAATACAGTTAAAGATGAGTAGAAATGTAATTCAAATGCAAACATTTGATTTGCGATGGGAAGAAATGACATTTGTGAACTTCTGAAACATACTTTTTAAAAAAATATAAGGTGATCATATAAGAGATCCTTAATACTTGTCTCATGAATCAAAAGAAAATAAAAACTGTATAAAAAATATAAGTAAATATTTATACCCCTGTAATATCTTGAATATATATATATATATGCATACAGTATATATAAATTAGGTCCCATTTCCTTCAATGACTAGTCTTTTGATAAGAACTCTTACATCCCCTAGTGTGTTCTTTTATTGTTTTATGGCTTATTTCAAAGAGTTAAAATGTCCAGTTTTCAATTTCTAATAAAGCTGAAAGAATGAGAAATAACATATAAAGAATTTGTTTCTTTCATATTATTCTTTCAAGACATACACACACACAAATATAAACCCCTCAGCCTTGTGAAATAATATTTCCATGTTTTTTCTATGAACTATTTGGTATTTTCAGGTAATTTGATAAAATGCCCTTTTTATTTAGTGAGAATAGTAGGAAATTTTTAGGTTTTCACCTAAATTATCTAATAAATATGTTATAGATTTTGTATGTGTGTGTATTTAGCACAAATGTAATAATTCTTTTTGTTTTATACCTTTAAAAATTCCTCCCACAAAGGAAAATTTTTCCTCCCATAAAATTATATTTTATATGTAATTTTAAAATTAGAATTACAAGTTGATGATATTTTAGCCATCAATGTACCAATATTTTTTCACATATGCATATAACAATTTTAAATATTCTTCTATTATGGGTATATTTATTTAATATTTAATACATAATCAATATTTTATAGTTACACATTTGTGATTTTACAATGTTATAATAATCCTATGTTATTATATTATATACATTTTTCATAGAATTCTTATATAAGGTAAAATTCTAGAATAAGAATTTTTTATGTCAAACGATACACATTGTTTTAAGATTTTTTTTTTTTTTTTTTTTGACACAGAGCCTCAAACTTCACCCTGGAGAGAGTGCAGTGGCATCACAGCTCACAGCAACTCTGATTCCTGGGCTCAAGCGAATTTCCTGACTCTGCCTCCCAAGTAGCTGGGACTACAGGCACTCGCCACAACGCCTGGCCGTTTTTTGGTTGCAGCCATCATTGTTGTTTGGCGGGCCCAGGCTGGATTCGAACCCGCCAGCTCAGGTGTACGTGGCTGGTGCCTTACCCATTGAGCCACAGGCACCGAGCCATGTTTTAAGATTTTTGATACATATTGTCAAGTTACTTTCTAAGAAAGTCTTTTAATTTATATAATCCCCAGAAGTGTATGAGAATACTTTTGTTGTTTATTCATTGTTTCCCTGGTTTTCCAGCAACTTCTACACCTAAAGTACACATTTTTCTATATATATTTGTGGAGACAGGGCCTCCACATTTGTGGCGACAGGGCCTCATAATTCCCATAGGCTGGTTTCGAATTCCTGGTTTAAAGGAATTACAAACCCTCCACCACCTTGTCCTACTGAAGTGCGAAAATTACAAGCATGAAAATCTTACTGAAAAATGCATATTCTATATTTGAGAATATCTGATTCTGCCATGGAAAAGAAATAATGAATGGGAGAATGCACATGTTTATCAAAGGTAAGTAAGTAAACTTCCATGCTCATTGGAAAGATAAATATACTAATATGTGTGTAAATTTGTACATTCATTCTTTCATCTGTTAATATAATTTTTAGTAATTATTCCTGAATTATTTAGCAAATGGACCCAAAAATTCCTGTTGTAAAGTGACAACATTTCTTATACAATGTCAATGGTCATTAGTAGATAAAAGGACACTCAAAAACCTTTAAAATAGATGCTAATATACAGAGATCTCAAAAGTATATTGAATTTAAAATGGAAGGTATAGATGCAAACATGGTCCTATTGGTATATAGAAAGGATATAGCTATACCTAACCCTTGTAACTTTCTATAAAAGATTACATTTGTTTATTTCTGTCAGTGTGTATATGTGTGTACTCTAAAAATTTTGGAACAATACAAAAGAAAGCTCATAATAGCTAAATGTGGGAATGAAATTGAGGTGTGAAATGAAAATAAAGACAAGTATTATATTTTCTCTTTTTATTGTGTTTCTACTTATGTAGTGAATGTACTGTGGTGATGATAAGAATAATAAATTTAATATATAAAAATTATGGTGATAAGAGTAATAAATTTAATATATAAAGTAGTAGTGATAAGCTCTGGAGTAGACAGAAATGGGAGTGTTTTCAGGGAAACCTTTTCAAACGATAGTTTCCCTTTAGATTTGTCTATACGTGAGGCAGAATGAATCACTCTAGATTTCTTCTTTCATATTGTTGGGTTATTGAAATACATGCCAAGTGAGTTACTGGTTGCTGTTAGAATCATCCCTTTAGCTGCCCTTAATTGTGCAGTTTTGTGAACTTGGGCTGGTTTCTAAAAATCTCAGAACTTAAGGGTTCTTATCCATAAAATGGGAATGATAACAGTTCTCAGTTCCATAGAGTTGCTAGGTAAGAAAATAAAATCTTTTAAAACGTGATTGACATATGAAAAAATGCAATACACATTGAATATTATTATTGTATGAAGGACATGTTAGAGAATTTCTTTTGTTATTGTTGTTCTCTTAAAAGAAGTAGGTCTTTGTAATGACTTCTAGGGATTAAACACTAATGTTTAGAAATAGAAGGGTAATATAAACAAGGAAAAAAATGTGGAATAAAGACAAAGATATAATGGTTGCTATTTACCTTTTTCTAAAAGTAAGTTTGGAATAAAGAGAAAACATTGATAACTCTAAATACAGCAGGAAAAGAAAGAAAGAATAATGATGAGATGGTAAGAATAAAGGGAAGAGTGACAGACAGAAAGGGCAGCAGGGAGGAAAAACAAATAAAAAGAGAAGAAAAAAGGAAAGAAGGAAAGAAAGTAATATATTTCTAGGAAGCAAGGTACTTGATCTTAATTTTATCACTGTCACTAATCATGTAGGTTTTGACAAATTACCCATTTTTTTTTTAGTATTGTATGAACAACATGTTAACAAGTGATCTACTTTCTTAACAAATTTTGGAGTGTACAGTACAATACAGTTAATTATAAGCAGTGTTCTGTACAGTCTATTTCTATATTTTCATGTTGGACAAGCCTTAAGGATACAAGCAATTGAGAGCATATTTTGAGTGGTTGTAACATGTTCCACAAGAGTAAGGAGTTTGATGTCCTATTTGTCATATTCTTGGTCTTCTCTTGGTGCACAGGAATCAGCTGTTTCAGAACACGTTTTTGAACATTGAGAAAAGGCTTTATTTCTCATCTTGCAGTATGATTGCTCTCATGGTGAACTAGATGGTCACTTTGTGGGTAGACACAAATGGGAGCATTTTCAGGGAAACCTCTTCAAAAAATAGTTTCCCTTTAGATTTGTCTGTACGTGAGGCCGAATGAATCACTCTAGATTTCTTCTTTTATACTGCTGGGTTATTGAAATACATGCCAAGTGAGTTACTGGTTGCTGTTAGAATCATCTCTTTACGATACATGAGTGTCTTCAATGAAGATCAGGAAGCATGTGGGGGAAGGTACTCACTGTTATGACAAGTGAGGATGGCAAGTAGGGACACATGCGTGATTGCATTGGCTCGTGAAGAAAGTTCTCTACGTAAGTAGAATGAAGGTCTTTTCCTTTCCTAGGCGCTGAACAGTGTTCTTTCACTTTTTCAACTTGTAAATAAGCCCTCATACTTACATGACACAATTAAAGTTACAAGAGTCTTTGGTCAAGTGAAATACTTTTATAAAACTACCCATAGGACATAACCATAAAAGAGACAAACAACTAGTGTGGTTACCACAAAGTAAACAATACTAGCCAATAATTTAACTGCTGTCCTGAGATCAGAGTGGCTCACTTTTAATGGAATATATATTTCTTCAGGAATTGAGAGCTTGAAATTACAGAATAGAACAGATGATCCCAAACTCATTTAACGTATACATTCACTCAGTTTTAATTAAAATCTTATATACTACTTGCAAAAAGTACTTTTGTGGTAACTATGACATATATGTATCCAGCTTATGGTTTCATGCATACCAGGACATAATGGTTTCACTTGAATACCTTGACATAAAGGTCATTAGCTACCCAAGGAGGAAGATGAAATGAGTTACAGAAGCAACTGCAAATTCTAGAAAGAGAACAGATTACATGGATATAGGAGATTCTCTCACATAGTAATAAACAAGCCTTGGCAGTCTCTTAAATTTATATTGAATGAGGTCATAGCCGGAGCTATACATATGGGATACTTGAGCCTGCAAAAGGCAATTTAGTCACCTATAGTATAGGCAAAGAAGACTTGAGAAACTAGGCACCATAGCATCTGACATCTATTCACAAGGAATTAAATATTAGTGGAACCACAGACAACTAATTTTAATAGGACATTTAAACTGCTGCTATCACAAATGAACTATCTTGAGGCCAATTTCCTCATCAACTCACATTCAAAAGAGTAAACAGTGTGAAGTCTACAGAGCATTGAAAAGCAATTTATATGTTACTCAAATTTCTCAAATAAATATTAAAAGGAATTACATTGCATATCAGAAAGCCAAATGTTCTAAAATTCACTTATTTTTTCTAGACTCCTCAAAGTCCCAAATATGACAGAAGTCCTTGCTCTGCTAATCTTCTCACTGACTTCATCCATAACATATCTTTTTTCCCCCTCTTCAACCATTGATTCCAACTTGCCAATCTTTTTTTTCTTTCTCCCTTCTCCCACCACCCCACTGCCCCAAGGTCACTGGCAAGTCCCAATTAAATCAAGATTATTTTTGATTTAATTGGGAGGGAGGGGTCTCCTGGGATGAGGAACTTTTTTTTTTTGTGTGTGATGGAGAACTTTTAGTTTTAAGAGCTGGGAAAATCTCCAGAAAACTGGAAAGAATTGGTCACGCAGGCTGGGCTCAGTGGCTCACGCCTATAATCCTAGCATACTGGGAGGCCAAGGTGAGTGGATTCCTTGAGCTCAGGAGTTCAGACCAGCCTGAGCAAAAGCGAGACCCCATCTCTGCCAACTTGCCAATCTTATCTCCTCTTTTCTTTTGTGTAATGTTGTAGCTGTGTGGCAAGACTGGCTCTTCGCCCATTGTCACAAGTACCTCTTGTGAAATTTCAGATGGAAACCTCTTTGTGAAACTGAGAGTCAGAAATGGTTTTCTAATTATCTGCATATGTCACATTAATTCATTAAAGTAGACAGCCTTGGGACTTAGAAGAATGCTATTTTTCTTTCTTTTTGATTGTTCCTTTTTAAAAATATCCATATTTAATCTTGTTCTTTTCTTTGTTTTGTTCTCTTTCCTTTATTTGTTTTTTCTCTTTGGTGGTTAGGGAAGATTTCACATAGGTGAAATTTAAGTTGCCCATTCCTTTAGCAGTGTCTTTCAACCTTTTTTAAAATCTCATGGCACACTTGAATCTATAGTTAAACTTCCATGGCACACTTAAATTATGTTGATCAAGAAAAAGAGGGAAAAAAAGAAAGCATATACTTACTGTGCCCTGGATTTCTTTCAAAAATAATTAATGATATTTAAAATTTTTGTGGCACACCTAAGGTCCTCTCTCAGCACCCCAGTGTGGTGGGATCCACCACTTGAAAATCACTGCTCTAGCAGTTTTTACACTTGAAGCCCATAGTCCTTACCATTGCCTGAAATGCTTTCTCCATCATCTGGCCCCATCAACTACTGGACCTTAGATCCATTACAAAATGCCAAATCATTCTAGAAGGACTGAGGTTGAGTCTTGCAGTTAATTGGGGTGATGGTACACACTATAGTCATTTGAATCCCACCACCTGCAGTTCATCCTTCTCTCTCTCTCTACCCTTTTCTCTAAGTTTATTCCTCATCAATACAGCTCAACAGTAAAGTGACGCCTCTTTGAAACAGAAGGAAAAGATGTGAAAAACAAATGTAATAGGATTTTTGAAACCAAAGAAGCTGCCTCCCAGAACATTGTGAAAATAATGTAGCTGTTTTTAGGCATTCATTCTCTTCTTGTTCTTTCAAGGATTGTCCCTGTTACTTTTTTTTTTTTTTGGTGGAGACAGAGTCTCATCTGTTGCCCTTGGTAGAGTGCCGTGGCCTCACACAGCTCACAGCAACCTCTAGCTCTTGGGCTTAGCCAATTCTCTTACCTCAGCCTCCCGAGGAGCTGGGACTACAGGCGCCCGCCACAACGCCCAGCTATTTTTTTGTTGCAGTTTGGCTGGGGGCGGGTTTGAACCCACCATCCTCAGTACATGGGGCCGGCGCCTTACCGACTGAGCCACAGGCTCACTGTCCTTGTTACTTTTACCTTTGATGCCTATTCACTGGAAAAATTCATATATACCTGCTATTCAATTAAATCTTCAGCACCTCCTAGCTACAATATTTGTAGCAAGTTATTGACTTTTCCTTGTTGCAATTATTATATCCTAAAGATGAAAAAAGGGATGTAGATGTCAGAATTGGAGGCATTAAATCAGACAGCATATACAAAGCACTTAGTGTATATCTAACAAATAGAAACCAATCCATAATGTTTCTTAGGTCTTCGGCTACTTTAACATAGTTTCCTGAAAGAATCTAATAATAGATTACTTTGAGAGGAAAAACTTTGCCAGCAAGTTGCTTGTCCAAAGGGCATTAAACATGGAAACTTCATAAATTATCAAATTTATTCTAGGTTAAAGGAAATTATAAAATGTTTGGGCTTGTAGAATCAAGATACATTTTTTTCAGTAAGTTTTATTTGTTGGAGATGATAATAATTGAACATTTGTTTCTATTAACCACAAAGGTTCTTTCACTATATTCTTATTTGTTAACAGAATATTCAAAGATATAAAACATGGAAGAAAAATTCAATATCATCAGTTACAAATTTTACCTGATTATAGATTATCAACATCTGAATGAATATCAGTTTCACTATAAGCACGATGTTTTATATCCTGCACTAGATACCACAGGAACCATTAAGCTCAATTTTTAATAAAAGTTCTTCATAAGTGGTGAATTGCAGTTGTTAAATGATTTCTTTTCATAGTAAAAGCTTTACAATTAATAAGCCAGACAGTGATTCAAGTCATTATCAATTTCTCTGTGATTATTATATCTCCCATAATAATCTACACCTTATTAACATAAATTAGGCAGCACTTTAAAGAACAACATCATTAGTTTTGATTTTACAGAGAGATGAGAAGAGATTAGACTTTTAAGTTGGTGAAATCTCAGTGTTGCAGACTAATATCAAAACTTTCAGAGAAAGGGCATAAAAATACAATGCTGTACATAATTTTTAATATGAATTTTTCTTGTTTTAAGGCTATCTTTAGGACCTTATAGACATTACTATTTTTATAACTATTTATTTATTATTATTATTTTTTTGTAGAGACAGAGTCTTACTTTGTTGCCCTTAGTAGAGTGCTGTGGCGTCACAGCTCATAGCAACCTCCAGCTCTTGGGCTTAGGCGATTCTCTTGCCTCAGCTTCCTGAGTAGCTGGACCACAGGTGCCCCCCACAACTCCCGGCTATGTTTTTCATTTAGATTTCAAAAAGAAAACAGATTAGCACTCGGAATTTCATACAGTTACACAGTAAGAGATTTACTTGATAACAAATGTTAGTGCTTATTTTCCAAGGTTATACCAATAGGGAAAAATAATTATCCCAGAAAAAAAGCCAAAGGTTTAATAGCCATGCATCAGAAATATTGTTAAGTATGGTTGAATTTACACAAATAGTGACAGTATGAAACAATAATAATATTATTTTTAGTTGAAGAGAAAAATTCTGGGAAAGTGTCCCTTTTTCAGAAGGACACTAAAGAAAATAATTAACTTTAAATTTTATTTATTTATTATACACATTTATAATTTCTAAGGTAAAGATTTTTAATTCTGATCAGGATAGAGTATTCAGCAGCAAATCAGAATGCTACCTAGTATAATACATAAATAAATTATGTAAAGCTTAGATAAGGCTAAAAAAATTGTTTAAAGGAAGTTTAAGGATCCGAGTTAAAAAGAACTAGTGAGAACTCTGAAGAGAGAAGAAAATCAGAAATTAGTGACTTTTGCACCAATTCTAATGTGGGAACTTTTGTTAAACCCCGGCATATGGAAAAGGCCGAAAATCTATTACAAAGTCCAGGAGAAGGTTACTAAGAAAGGATAGAGAAAATGTATGAACTCTGGGTTTAAAGATTCAAGTGAACAGACAATTTCCTTTAGTGAAATACTGGAGCTACATGAGATGTGAAACTAAAAGTTTAACAGAAAAACTCTGAAAAACATAGAAGATTTTTTCAGTAGTCTCATGAGACAATGATTAAAGTTTATTAACCAATGAGGGAAAGAACCTAGAATACATAAAATTCTTAGGTAACAACAAAAGCAAAACCAAGACTAATCTGGAAAGCAGCACAAGTCAGACAGACTTAATTTTTTTTTTTCTTTCTTTCTTTCTTTCTTTCTTTCTTTCTTTCTTTCTTTCTTTCTTTCTTTCTTTCTTTTTTTTATTAAATCATAGCTGTATACATTAGTGCAATCATGGGGTACAATGTGCTTGCTTCATATACAATCTGAAATATTTTCATCCAACTGTTCGACATAACCTTTATGGGATTTTCTTGATTATTGTATGAAAACATTTGTATTCTGCATTTAGTAAGTGGGGAAAAGACTCCCTATTTAACAAATGGTGCTGGGAGAATGGCTGGCAACCTGTAGAATACTGAAATTGAACCCACACCTTTCACCACTAACGAAGATTGACTCACATTGGATTAAAGATTTAAACTTAAGACATGAAACTATAAAAATATTAGAACAAAGTGCAGGGAAAACCCTTGAAGGAATCAGCTTGGGTGAATATTTTATGAGGAGGACTCCCCAGGCCATTGAAGCAGTATCAAAAATACACTACTGGGACCTGATCAAACTAAAAAGCTTCTGCAAATCCAAGAACACAGTAAGTATAGCAAACAGAGAGCCCTCAGAATGGGAGAAAATATTTGCAGGTTATGCCTCCAACAAAGGTTTAATATCCAGAATACACAGAGAACTCAAACTTATTAGCAAGAAAAGAACAAGTGACCCCATCTCCAGGTGGGCAAAAGACTTGAAGAGAAACTTCTCCAAAGAAGACAGGTGCATGGCCTACAGACACATGAAAAAATGATCATCATCCATAATCATCAGAGAAATGCAAATCAAAACTACTTTCAGATATCATCTAACTCCAGTAAGATTAGCCCACATAACAAAATCCCAAAACCAGAGATGTTAGCGCAGATGTGGAAAAAAGGGAACACTTCTACATTGCTGGTTGGAATCCAAACTAATACATTCCTTTTGGAAGGATGTTTGGAGAATAGTTAGCAATATAAATATAGAACTGCCATTTGATCCTATAATTCCTTTACTAGGTATATGCCCAGAAGACCAAAAACCACATTATAACAAAGATATCTGTACCAGAATGTTTATTGCGGCCCAATTCATAATTTCTAAGTCATGGAAGAAGCCCAAGTGCCCATCGATCCATGAGTGGATTAATAAACTGTGGTACATGTATACCATGGAATATTATGCAGCCTTAAAGAAAGATGGAGACTTTACTTCTTTCTTGTTTACGTGGATGGAGCTGGAACATATTCTTCTTAGCAAGGTATCTCAAGAATGGAAGCAAAAGCATCCAATGTACTCAGCCCTACTATGAAGCTAATTTATAGCTTTCATATGAAGGCTGTAACCCAATTATAGCACAAGAATAGGGAGAAAGGGGCACCGGAGGGGTGGGGAGGGAAGTGGATGGTCAGAGGAAGGGTAATTGGTGGGATCACCCCTATGGTGCATCTTAGAAGGGTAAAGATGAAGCCTACTAAATGCAGTATACATACAATAACTAAGAAAATGCCATGAAGGCTATGTTAAACAGTTTGATGAAAATATTTCAGATTGTATATGAAGCCAGCACTTTGTACCCCATGATTGCAATAATGTACACAGCTATGATTTAATAAAAGAAAAAAAAAGAAATTAGAAAATCTCAGCTGGTCAGCAGCTCCTCTGAGTTTTAATTAGGCATAAAATATAACATAAAACACATGCTAGAGAGAAGATGGTCCTCTTTTCTTCTTTCATAATAAAATTCCATTTTTAAAATACTTCTTCGGATGCTCGTTCTCTGTTTTCTTTGCTGGACGTTTACTTACAGGCCCCAAATCTTTCCTCCTTATAGTTATTCCAAAAATCTCAGTTCTTAGTTCATAGACTTTCCCCTTCTATCTTCTTCTTCAGGAAAAAACCATTTTTCCCTTTGTACTCTTTAATGTCTTTAACTCTCACCATCTTAGTGAAGAATATCAGCTCATCTTAATGAATAATATCCAATTCCATTTATGACCTCATATTATGTCCTGTATTTTCAACTGTCTGCTAAATTTCAAGTGAATGACTGTCAGTATCAAATTTACTTCTTTTTCAAATGAGATATTTTGTCTTTCATTAGATATCCCTCCTAAATTCTAGGACCTTATCAAACCACCATTGTTCTCTTCATCACTTAAATTTAAACTAATACATCAACTTTGAAATATTTTCTTCTTTGTTTACCATATTGTTTCTTTCAAATTGAGATTGCATCTTTCAAAAACTGCCACTTTCTTTTCCATTCCCATTGCTGTTGACCAAGTCCAGGCTGTTCTTTTGAGGTATCTAAATCATCATGGGGCTGTTCTTGCCTTAGAGCAACCGCTCCAGCCCCTAGATCTGGAATCCATAGGGTTCGCCTTCTGCCCTCTACTGATTGGCGCATGGCTGGGCATCTTACTTAGGCAAGGAATGTGGAATTAGATTCTCAAGTGATGGTTGACTGAATAAAAGATCATGTTGGATTGGAATAACAGCCCTTTGTTCATGTTGATACTATATACGTGGCAGGCAGGGCTAAAAGGCACTGAGCAAGCAGGAATCTTGAGCTACCTAGAAAAGAGAGTCTGGGTCAGAGAGTCTGGGTCAGAGTCTGACTCTGACCCAGACTCCCGGATTTCCAGGTAATAGAGGGAGGAGGTTCTCTTTCTGTCTTTCTGGTCCTGCCTATGGGTGGTTTAACGTACTTTGTTTCTCATCCTGAGATGTTTGTAAGTTTGCAATTTCTATTCTTGCATCATCTCCCTTTTTGAGATTTTGTTTCTTGCAAATAGACATGTCTTTATCCAGATACCACTTTCCAATCCATCCTATGTAGACTACAGCCATAGCTTTTTAGTCTACTCCATTAACAACAAGATATAGGGATTTACATCATTCTTATATTCCTCTGTTGGACTGAAATTCCTAAGTCAACATTTCAGACTCTTGTTTAAAAAAATCTAACCCTCTAGAAATGCCTCTGTAACAATTATAAATATTAAAACTCCTCTTCCTGGCATTATCTAATTTATCCTTTCTATGAATATAAACCTTCCATTCAGTCAGCTGATTTATCCTGGAAACTCATGTTAATTCCTCACTCCAGACTTAATGCTGCCTTCATTTGAAATGCTGTCCCAGTATTTTCTTGAGCTGTCCAGGTCCTACTGTTAATTCTACACCTTTGGCTTTATAAAACTCCACACGCCCAAAGATATACCCCTGGAAAATTATCATTAATTTTTTAGAACTGAGTTTAGGCATTATCTGATTCAGAAAGCATTCTCCGACACCTGTACTTCAGCAATAGTCTCATTTCTATAATATTTTATTAATATCACCTTTTATATATTTATCTTTCCCAGAATAACTATGCATACCATGAAATCGGGGCATAAATCAACTTTATGTCTTTTTAAATTAATACAATACTTGGTAGAGTAAGTTCTTAGTGAATGAATGTTTAATGAGTAAATGAGTGAGCGAATAAATGCCTACCTTATAAGACTCAAGGTAAGCCTAACCTCCCTGGTGAAACCATCTCACAGTATTCTCAACATTTGCAGATGTTCTTTTCTTTAACACTTTACAGATGCTGCCATGTAACTACTATTCAATTATATATTTTTTTTAACTTTTTTTTTTGCTGTTTTTGGCCAGGGCTAGGTTTGAACAAGCCACCTCTGGCATATGGGGCCAGTACCCTACTCCTTTAAGCCACAGGAGCCGCCCCAATTATAAATATTTTTATGTTTTTAAAAATTTGTTTCATCGTTTAATCTTCTCTACCTTAACCAAATTTGAAATACTTGAATGTCAGGAAACATACCATTGTCTTATTCTGTGTTTTCTACACTGCTTAGCAGAAAAATATGTTGTTATTCATATTTGTTGATTATAATTGCTCAAGAGATGTATATCTGAAAGAGTTTGAGATGGTGTGTCATGTAGAATTTCTAGAATTGCGCCTGAAGATCTATTTATACTTCTTCTCGGATAAAAGATACAGTGTCCAAAAACATTGCTCCTTATTGGCAAAACATGATCATGTCACTTCATCTCTGTATCTGATCTTTCTTTTTTTTCCTTTGGTAGTGATTTTTATAGTAGTCCCTTCCCAAATACCAGCCTGGGTGGCAAACATGTTGCTTTGCTTTATTTCTCATAGTTAAGCCTCTGATTTGGTTGAAACTGTAGAAATATGGGAGAGAATCATTTTGATTCATCTCAAATTAGGCAGTGCTCATGTTTGCCAAGTTCCACTTTCTTTGTCAGATGTTCATTTTAAAACTTTAAAACTTTGGCTAGAAATGGGTACTAATTTGAGAATGATGACAAAAGGTAGGAACTAATTGGAAAACAAAGAATAAGATGTATAAACCAAACAGAGCTCCTTCACTTTAATCAATGTTCTTCAAATGGTAAATCTTTGCTATTAACTAGGGGGTCATGAAAATAAGAAGATATTTACTGTTTAACAAGAAAAACTGACATGCTTTCTATAATTAAATCAAGGTTAAGCATGTAGATCTTTTTTTTAAAAAATCCAAAGATTGACAATAATTTTAAATCATAAATATTTTAAAAGTCAAGGAAAATATCACTTATATTATTAACTAGGGAAATTATATCTAATCTTAAATGAAAATTTTCAGTTAAAAACTATCCATATGGGAAGGAGCAACTCATCCTAATTCATATGAGATATTGTTGTCATTCAAGTGAGGCTTGAGGAAATTTCAGATCATTTTAATAATCCCCCCCCAATATTTATCAATTTAAAGGTGACTGGACACTTCAAGTAATCTTCCTCTGGCCTTTCTAAATGAACGGCTGTCAAGGCATCACCATTGGGATTGCTGTTGCAGTGACACTGTAACTGTAGCAACTGTATGCCAGCTTCTGCCAGGAATGTGTTGTAAAAATTCCCATGAGGCTTTAGCAGCTTGGTAAGCCAAAGGGGAACATATTTCAAATTAATTGTTCCCATTTTATGTGATAAAAAAAATCAGCCAGGCTCCTCTGTGACAATCCTGCTTTTTTGTGTCAGTAATGAAACCACACATTTAATTGACAAGTGACAGTTTCTTGCTGTTCTGTTTCCTTTGTTATTTATTATATTATCAGTGGGTGTCTGCAGTGCTGAGAATGCCTGTGGTGGTAGGAAGGCAGTGTAAATATGGTTAGTTCTGTTAGTATACCAAACAGGAGTCCATTACATTACCCTAGGATACTGTTCTCCCTTTGTTTATACCTTGAATTTTACTAATTTGAATTATATTTTTTTAATCTGCTAAGGAGTCTGCTTTCTAAGGAAATCCGGTCATGATCTTTTATAAAGTAAAAAGTCTGTGTGTATTGCAAATTATTGGTCAAGAGAAAAGAAGAACAGATATGGAATATGGCAGGGTTATACTTGAGCAGAACTAGGAAACCCAGTAGAGCTCAGCCAGTGTCTGGCAAAAGCACACGTGGAATTAGAATCTCTGAAAGTCTTGCTTCTAATTTCTATGCAAGAGATCTAACTTTAAATGCTGAGATTTTTATTTAGTTACCATATTTTTAAAAGACGTGTTTGCCTATTATCTTGGTTTAGGCTGCTAGAACAGAAATACCGCAGACTGGGTGGCTTAAAGAACACACATTTATTTCTCACCCTTCTGGAGGCTGGAAAGTCCAAGATTAAGGTGCCAGTGGTGTCTAGTGAGGGCTGGCATCCTAGCTTGTAGACAGCTGCCTTCTCACTATATCCTCCTGTGACGAGACAGGGAGAGAGAGGGATCTTTTCTGTCCCTTTTTGTAAAGGCACTGATCCCAGTTGAGGGCTCTGCTATTATGAACTAACTCCCAAAGGCCTCATCTCCAAATACCATTTCATGGGGACTAAGGTTTCAATATATGAATTTGGTGGGTGACATAACAATTTAGTTCACAGAACCTATAAAGGGTAGGATGTAATAGAAAGAATGTCACTCCCATACCAACAATGAAAAAAATCCAGACAAACCACAAATACCAATATTTTTTGAATATGTCAGAAAGCTGAGGTGCAAGATGAATCAAGTTGTCTCAGATCCAAGGAGGACAGCCCTCACCCACTCCAAGGAGAGTTGGAATACATGGATTCTCTCACCTGTGGGAGGCATAGTACAAAAAAAGGGCCATCACACAAAAAGTAAGAAGAAATTAACTAAAATTATAATGAAGTGTTAAAGGCTGAGAGTAAGCTAGTGTTACAGTATAGAATTCTTGGGTGCCTAGACACCTCGGGTGTTTGTGGGACCCTCACAGCCTCTATTCCCTTTCCACTCAGAGTTCATGAAATATTAGGAGTAGAACATGAGGGAGGGCCAGAAAATTGTCACATCCAGAGGACACAGGTAAAGAACCTGTTTTTCTGGGAAAAATACAAAGGAGCAAAACCAGTTTTACTCCTAGCTGAGAGGCAGCAAAGAAGGCTGAGCCGATACTGACAACATGAGATGACTCCCGCCTCTGTGGTGGGGAGAAGATACATGTCATGAAGCCCCACTATAGATACAAAATAGGGGTTGACTGCCATGGGGAAGAGGGAAAAGAATATTGAGAAAATCCCACATCAAGGCTCATTCCCTAATCTACCCATACTCACCTAGCATGCAGTGACAAGCTGCTGCAACCCACAACTGAGGGCAGTGCAGGAAACTGGTGAGAGGCCTCCCCTCCCACTGCTCTGTGCCATGGTACAAAGGAATGCTTGAAAGATGTTGAATCACAAATACTGAGAAAAACCTTACAGCAGCCTCCCTCCCAACCTAAATATCAGTGCATCCTGAGAGCAATCTGATGGTCATGTAGCACTGAAGGCAATCATAGCAACAACAAATCTCCAGCTCAATGAAATTCCTGACCAGATTGACCCAAGGCCTTTTATTAACAAGCCTGAAAAGAACTGTGCCCGTTTGTGGGCACATAGAGTATTATTTTTATTTTCTAAACAATATAGACTTGTCTAAATTATGTATAATTAAAATCCAAGGTGTATGAGAGAAAAAACAGAATAGAAGAAATACATAAAAAATTGGTAGTCTAGATTTTTTTCCAATATAAAGCCATTAAACCACATATTCAAGAAGCTAAAAAAATCATTGACAAAAGTAACACACTCACATATCTAAAGTAGACAACTCATCATCATACTGCTGAAAACCAAAGGTAAAATGAAAATCTCAAAGGTAACCAGAGGGAGATAACCATATTGCATTAGGAGGAACAAAGATAAAAATGTATACTTTTTTTTTAATGTATACTTATCAGAAACCATGCAAGCGAGAAAAAAAGGGAGTAACATTTTGCAAGTCCTGAAAGAAAAACAAAAGCCAACTCTGTCAACTTAGAATTCCATGGTAGTGAAAATATTTTTCAGATCTAAAGTTGAATTAAAGAATTTTAAAGACAGTCTAAAGTGGGAAAGGTCATTACGATCAGACTCACGCTAGAAGAATGTTAAAGAAACTCTTTCAGACAGATTCCAGCCAGAAATGTACATTTGTAACAAGAAAAGAAGAGTTCCAGGTATTGTGAAAAATAAAAGTAAATGAAAAAGATATTTTTATTTTTATTTTCAGAAAGAGACAAGTGATTGTGTAAGAAAACTAGCAAGATATTGTGGTGCCTACAGCTATGTAAAATTAAAACATATGGCAGCAAGAACACAAAGATGGGAGGGAGGAATTGGAAGGGTACTGATGTCAGGTTGGTATGCTATGCATGAAATGATATAATATTATTTCAAGATAGATTGTGATAAGTTGGAGATGTATATTGCCTAGAGTATTTGCAAAGCCATTAGAAATAGATGCATAAATAAGTCAATAGTGAAGAGAACTAAATCATTTTTAAAAATACAATCATAGGGAGAAAGAGAGTGAAAGAAGAACAGACAAAAAATAGAAAACCTCTAATAAGATGGTAGATTTATTAAAAATCTAATTATGTAAATGATTACATTCCATAATCCTAAGCACCCAAATTAAAAGTCAGAGGTTGAGGGGCAAGATGGCAAACTGGAAGCAGCTTCCGACAGAGGCTCCTGTCCAAAAGGAAAGATAACCTTCAGAAACTGCCCAATTGAGCTGAAGACTGGGAGCCCAGCTGAGACAGAGAGAAGTGATAGCCGCAGGTCACCTCTGAGGCAACCTGCAACTTCCAGAAACCAAGCTTCAGGCAGAAAAACGGAACTAAATTTTTCTGCCTTTCTGAACTTCCAGGACACCCTTCCCCCCTTACCTGATGCACCAGAAGCCTGACCTCTGCTGAAACTGAGGGAGGTGGACTTGAGCAGCGCCCACCCTCCCTATCTGCCCAACCAGGTGGCCTGCCAGGTAAGAGACTCTGGGGCCCCGCCCTCACCGGCCCCCAGGCCTGGGATGCTGCCAGGACTTCCCCATGGCTCCAATCCGTGCCCCACCGGGGCATAGGCCCACAGCTTGCAGCTGCCAGGAACTCTACTGGGACTCCTGTGTGGACCTGATTGGCACCCTGCTGGGCCTCACCCTGCCACCAGCAGCGGCCAGGAAGTCCGCCGGGACTCCCATGTGCCGATCTGGGCCCCACCCAGCCTCAGCCCTCCCAGCTCTGATCTGTGACCTGCCCAGCCTCGGCCTGCCACCCACCTGGACCCCCGCTCAGCTCCAATCAGTCCCAGGCCCCCCCACCCACAGCAGCCAGGAACTCCACTCCACCAGGACCCCCACGCAGCACCAATTGGCACCCCACCAGGCCTTGGCTGGCTGCCAGCAGCAGCCAGGAAGTCTGTCAGGAGTCCCACATGGCGCCAGTCTGTGCCCCTTCCGGCCTCAACCTGCCACCTGCTGGGACCCCCGCAAGGCTCTGATCTGTACCCTCCAGGACTCGGCCTTCCGCTTGCAGCAGCCAGGGACTTGGCCGGGCCTCTGCTCACTGCCTGGTCTGCTGTGGCCAGGGACTACGCTGGGACCCCCCACCACCACCCAGACTAGCAGGGACTCTGCCAGGAACCTGCCAGGCCTTTGCCTGCCTGTCCGGGCCAGGAATTCTGGGAGCCACACAACCGCCTCCTCCCCTACCCTCTCTGGCTGACTGTCTGGCCAGGGACTCAGGAGGCTGTGTGACCCGTGCCCTCCCTCTGGAGCCGTCCTCCCAGCCAGAGACTGCTGGAGGCACAGGCTCCCTTTGCAAAGGCCACTGGGTGCCCCATCCCACACCCTGCTGCTTGAGCTGGGCGTGCCACACTCCAGAGCTGCTCCCACAGCAAGAACTCCCTGGGTGGGGCAGTCCCAGAGGAGCTACACCGGGTCACTTCCTATAAAGATCCAGCAACAACAGAGTGATCCTGCTGGGGGCTGATCTGGGACAGACACCTCCCAACTCTGAGGACGGTCATAGGCAACAGTGAAAAGTAATCATGAGGCAGAATCAACAGAAAAACTCTGGCTATATGAATAATCAGAGTAGATCAACCCCCCCCCCAAGGAACGACAAGGTAGATACACCACAAGATCCCTTGAATAAGCAAATGGCTGAGATGTCAGAAATCGAATTCAGAGTCTGGATAGCAAATAAGATCAGCGCAATGGAAGAAAAGATGGAATTAGAATTTCAAGAAGTAATCCAAAAGATGACCCAAAAGATGTCTCAAGAATTCAATGAATTCCGGGGGGAGGAGCCAAGATGGCGATCTGTAGCCAGCTTTCTGCAGACGCTCCTGTCCAGAAGGAGAGTTAAAGGACAGAAATTTAGCAAGAAAGCCAACAGTTTGGAAATGAGCCAAAAGAGAAGGTCGAAGAACGCACATCAACCCTGCTGGAGTGACCTGCGACCCTAAGGATACAAATAAAAGGTACAGAGCACATCACCAAGCGGACGGGAGTCCCCTCCCCTATGAGAGCAGCTTGTAGTATATGCCATACCTCCATACAAACAAGTGAGCAGAGTTCAGATGTCCTCCCACTCTAGCCCACGGGAGAGACCTTCTAAAAACCAGACCTCCTTCCCCTACTAGGGTGCCACGGCACTCTCCTGCCAGGCATAAAACTGTATAAAAACTGTATATATTCTCTATCTGCAAGTTGGAACTCTCGGCGCTCCCCTCCACTCTCACTCTGAGGTCTGGAGGTCTGTCCCCCATGGAGTCCAGATTCTAGGACACTTTCTTGAGGGGTGTGGACAGGGCTC
>CAUYRH010062630.1:0-14454 GCA_963574655.1 Perodicticus potto | reverse complement strand
TTTGTCTTATTGACATTCATACTTTATTACATGTGCAAATATCTTCTCCTGGTTTGTTTTGGTGTCTTGTGGTGCAGAAGCTTTAACTGTGCTGTCTTTTCTCTTTGGTTCTTTTCTTGTCTTGTTTTTTTTTTTTTTTTTTATCCAGAGCCGCAAACTGTCACCCTGGATATAATGCTTTGGCATCACTGCTCACCGAAACCTCCATTTCCTGGGGCTCAAGGGAGTGTGTTGCCTCCACCTCCCAAGTTGCTGGGACTACAGGCGCCCGCAACAATGCCCGGCCATTTTTTTTTTTTTTTTTTTTGGCTGCAGCCGTCATTGTTGTTTGGCGCGCCCGGGCTGGATTTGAACCTGCCAGCTTAGGTGTACGTGGCTGGTGCTCTAGCCCGTTGAGCCACAGGCAGCGAGCCTGAGTTTAAATTTTCTACGCAATTTATAAAGCAGTGAAACTGAATCATAGTTATTGAAGAGAATATAAATGTAAACATTTGAAATATAAAAATACCTGGGTGAGGGGCTCTTCTACAAATGGAACTTTACCCTGGAAGGGAGAAGAATGTAACCTAAAAATTGTACCCTTATATTAATTTGAAAAAATTTTTTAAAAAACTCTAAAAAAAGGAAATATAAAAACTAATCAAACTCAGAGAAGGAATGTGGAAGGGAAGATAGACTATGATGGGAGCGCAACAAATGTCAAACTGAGAATTAACAAATACAATGCAAAGTCAAAAAAAGAGGAAATATAAATCAACTACATTAAGTTATTAACTATTGTTATAAGTCTGAGAAGTAAAATGAGTTGGGATTTTATTTTATTAAATTTAAAATAACTTTTAGGCTGGGCACAGTGGCTCACGCCTATAATCCTAGCACTCTGGGAGGCTGAGGTAGGAGGATCAATTGAGCTCAGGAGTTCAAGTCCAACCTGAGCAAGAGCAAGACCCTGTCTCTACAAAAACAGAAAAACTAGCCTGGCATGGTGTTGGGTACCTGTAGTCCCAGCTTCTTGGGAGGCTAAGGCAGGAGGATCACTTGAGCCTAGGAGTTTGAGGTGTGAACTATGATGTCACGGGACTCTACCCTGGGTAACAGAGTGAGACTATATCAAAAAGAAACCCCCAAAACACACCAGAAACAACTTTTAATGAGAATTTACAAAGAATCAAGATACTGATGACTTTTGAAAAAGAGAATGTAGATGAAGAGAAGAAAGAAGAAAAGGAATAAGGGAAGGAAAGGGAAGGGGAAGGCAGCAGAGGCAGCAGCAGCAGCAGCACTGATACTAAATTAATGTTAACCTGCTTGACAACTTCAAGAGCAGGAATGCAAAGTTCTGCTCACAGCAGAAACTAAACATATATGCAACCAATTAATGCTTAGTGCTAAGGAATTAATATGGCAATATGCTGAAAGCAGAAAAGGTACCTCTTTTCTACTAACACAAAAGGCTACCCGCCTACAAAATTTGATCAAGTGACTTTTTAAGCTATGGACTAACTGTTGGAGCAGAAAGAATTTCCTTCCAGTAAGGTGAACAACAGCCAACTCATATCCACCCTAACTCAATTTTAAATGCAGATTTCAGAAGGACACATCTGCTCTTAATGAAATGGAACCATATTAGTAAGTATTTAGGACAAAGGGTGAGGGAGAAAAGAACAAATAAGAAAAAAAGTTTGACATCTGCTGCATACTTACATTGTTGATCAAGTAGACGCCCCGCCCCCTAGAAGAAGCCACTGGTTTTACTATCCAAGGTCCCCGGTCCTTTGAATATGAATCTGCACAAAATATTGGGAGATAAAAAAGGGGAGAAACAGAGAGAAAGAATGAACATGAATTTATTGTCTTAACTTTCAATAATGGTTATGTACTCAGGGACCCCCAAAATCTTCCAAATTTCTAAATGGAGGGCAGCTGCTAAAATAAGCATTTTGGACTAGCTGTAAAAAATAAAAATAGGAAGTAGAAGATGAGGGAGTGGGAGGGTGGAGAGGGAGAGAGGAAGGAGGAGAAAAGGGGGGGTTAGGAGGGAAAAAGGAGCATAGCAAAATTACCTACATAATTATCTCTCCCACCATTTCCCCTCTTTCTGGAATGAGAAAATAAAAACAAAATAAGGCAAACATCTGGATTTGAGTCTGTTATTGTCGCAAATAAGAATCTTTGAAATTCTCACCTCTTTTAACTAAAGGACCTCCAGAAAACAGTGATAATGTTAAGTCAAAAGCTACATCTCCCAACATGTAGCTCTTAAATAATTCCTTTGAGCTTTTAAGAAAAAAATCTCCTGGCTCGGCGCCTGTGGCTCAACGGGCTAAGGCGCCAGCCACGTACACCTGAGCTGGCGGGTTTGAATCCAGCCCGGACCCGCCAAACAACAATGACGGCTGCAACCAAAAAATGGCCGGGTGTTGTGGTGGGCACCTGTACTCCCAGCTACTTGGGAGGCGGAGGCAAGAGACTCGCTTGAGCCCAGGAATTGGAGGTTGCTGTGAGCTGTGATGCCACAGCACTCTACCCAGGGTGACAGCTTGAGGCGCTGTCTCAAAAAAAAAAAAAAAAAAAAGAAAAGAAAAAAATCTCCTTAAATCAAGCAATGTGCAATTAGAGAGGAAGGACAATAATTTACAAGTGTTTAAAACGTGTAATTCGCCTCAGTGCCTTTCCCGGGTTCCACTTTATACTTTAAGATCTTTAGATCCTGAGAAGAGAAAGCAGACAACTGATACTAAGACTCCCAAAGGCTTATAAATGGTCTAGGGAGAAGCAAATGGCTCTGAGTTCTCACATCCCTGCAGGAGAGAGGTTAACTAGTCCTTACTCTTAACTTTGCCCCTTCCACTACAGATAAAATACTTCAGGTGGCAGACGTGGTTACTTCTTCATCATAGGAGGGGAAAAAATGGAAGATGAAAAGTAAGAGATGCAATTTTTCATGACATTTTTCTTCACTGAAAGAAGAGCGACAGGGAAGGAATAGGAAAATGTGGGAAAATAAACCAAGTAAATAGAAATGTTTCTGAGTAGGTCTCCCAAAGATTTCCCTTTTCTAAATTGCCTGGGTTGCTATTCATCAGGATATTAGCACCATTTCATTTAGAACATAACATAAACCTAATAAAGCTTCCCATAGCTGATGTTTCTCTCGTTTGAGTTACTAAGAGGCAAGTACTTCCACCTGTGTGCTAATCTGCCTACCCTCTTCCCCCCAGATAAGTACACAAACTTCCATCTGCCCTGCATCTGGGTCTACAACAGGCATGCCTTCAGGAGGAACAAGCTTGGCTCAGCTCCTCTCCTCCAGGACTTGCCAGCAACTACTGCTTCTTTTTCTTTCCTCTCCCTCTCATAAGAGCCAAACAGTCTCTTCAAGGGCTCCCAAACAGGAACTTGACTTTGTCAGTGCCACAAACCATTTCGCAGAGGGGAAAAAAGATGTCTTTGTCCACTCTCACCCTTCTTCTCCTGCCTTTTCCCTTGATGCAGAATTAACAGAATTAGAAAAATTTAACATACCACACAAAATTTAAAACTCTACAAGCAATTCTACTTCCAGAACTGTATCTTCTAATTCTACTCAGATGTGTGAAATGTTTTATGTACAAGATTATTCAATGCTGTATTATAACACCAAAAGATTAAATACATTATAATGCATCTATATAAGGGGTCAACAAAGTTTTCTTGTAAAAAGCCAGATAATAAATATTTTAGGTTTTGTGGGCCATGCAACCTTTCTTGCAATTACCCAATTCTGCCACTGTAGCTTGAAAGCAGGCATAAACTATATGTAAATAAAAACACGTGGCTGTGGTTCCCATAAAACTTTACACATGGGCACTGAATTTCATATGATTGCCACATGCCACAAATTTTATTCTTCAAGTTTTTTCCCAATGATTTAAAAATGGTCCTTAGCTTGTAGGACATACAAAAACAGGCAGAGAGCTGATCTGACCTCAGGTGTGTAGTTTGCAGACATCTAATCTACACAACAGAATATTAAGCACACACACAAAACAAGAACTGATGTGGAATGATCTTGAAGACAACCTATTAAGTGAAAAAAGGAAGGTGCAGGGAAATGCATATTATATACTCCAATCTGTTCATATACACACACAAATTATTTACTAGTAAAAGCAAATCTCTAGAAGAATATGTAAAAACCTAGTAATACCAGTCACCTCTAGAGAGAACTAGATGACTAAGGAATGAGAGAAAGAAGGCTTTTCACTGCTTACTGTTTTGTAATTTCTTTTGTTATCGTGGGCTATATTATCTTTCAAAAATATTAATTTATATAATTTTCTTTTTCTTTTTTTTTTGTTTGAGACGGAGTCTCACTCTGTTCCCCTGGGTTGAGTGCCTTGGCATCACAGGTCACAGCAACCTCAAACGCTCAGGTTCAAAGCAATCCTCAGGCCTCAGCCTCCCAGGTAGCTGGAACTACAGGCACCTACCACAACTTCCAGCTAGTTTTTCTGTTTTTAGTAAAGACAGACCCTTGCCGTTACTCAGGCTGGTTTTAGACCTCCCGAACTCAGGCTATCCATCAACCTCGGCCTCCCAGAGTGCTAGGATTATAGGCATGAGCCACTGAGCCCAGCCCCCAAAATATAATTTATATAATTTTCAAGTCCTGAAAATATGTGTAGAAGACATATTTACATTTTTAATTTTTAAAAATAAAGTGAGGTTACTGAATATATATAAGTGTACAGTTTACTTAATTTTTTTCATTTTGCCATTTTCTCCAGATTCTGTGGAGACAACAAATTACCAGAGTACAGACACAATTAATATTAAAACAAAAGGCCAGGCATGGTGGCTCATGCCTATAATCCTAACCTCTGGAAGGCCAAGGTAGGAGATCTCTCGTGCTCAGGAGTTCAAGACTAGTCTAAGCAAAAGCGAGCCTCTATCTCTATTAAATATGGAAAAATTGGCTCGGCACCTGTGGCTCAAGCGGCTAAGGCGCCAGCCACGTACACCTGAGCTGGCGGGTTCGAATCCAGCCTGGGCCTGCCAAACAACAATGACGGCTGCAACCAAAAAAAAAAAAAAAAATGGCCAGGCGTTGTGGCAGGCGCCTGTAGTCCCAGCTACTTGGGAGGCGGAGGTAGGAGACTCGCTTGAGCCCAGGAATTGGAGGTTGCTGTGAGCTGTGATGCCACGGCACTCTATCCAAGGTGACAGTTTGAGGCTCTGTCTCAAAAATAAATAAATAAATAAATAAATAAATAAATAAATAAATAAATAAATAAATAAATAAAATAAGTATGGAAAAATTAGCTAGGCATGGCAGTGGGTGCTTATAGCCCCAGCTTCTTGACAGGCTGAGGTAAGAAGATTACTCGAGAAGCTGAGGTAAAAAGATTGCTTGATCCCAGGAGTTTGAGGTTGCTTTGAGCTATGATGCCATGGCATTCTACCCAGGGAGACAGAGTACAACTCTGTCTTAAATAAATAAATATTACAAAATGTTCTAACATTAAATGTTCATTCATTTAATACCTCTAGGTATCTAATCTGTGTTAAATCAATGTGCTAGGTGTGGGGCTTATGAAAAAAAGATAGTTTTTACCCTTACAAAGATTAGACTAGCTGAAGAGATAGACAATGATAATTATAGACTCTGGGGTTATAAAGATGCTATAAGAATGTCTGAGAAAATGCCCAAAGCTGTCTGAGGACAGTGCCTCTACTCTGACAAGCACACCTAGAAAACTCTCATTTACAGAAAAGGGGAAATCTAGCTAACTATAATTTTTGCCATATAACACACTATTTAATCAATCCTACTCTGAATTAGACTTAACAGAAGTTAACGCTTCTTCTGGTGTTTCAGTATTACTACGCTCTTGAAATTCTAAATATTCAAGACTTGTCTTTCATGCTAGGCTTTTCTCCTTGATTTGCAATATTTCAGAACAAGGATCAATTTCTTTTACAGGTTTCTAAAAAACATGAGTAGGAAAGAAGAAAAATCCCATGATGAGGCAGGGCAGAGAGCTCAGAAACTCCTGCTTCAGGGTAAAGATGCCCTAAACAGTTTCCACAACTCTCACAGCCTCCCCTTCCTAGAGTGGCAGTATGCTTGGTCCAATGAAAAGAGCACTGAACTTGGACTACAAAGACCCAAGTTCTAATTCTGGCTTTTCAAGTATATGACTCCATGCATCATTTACTTAAACCATCTACTCTAATCTTTAAAATGAAGGTATTTAGGCTGATTTTCTTTAAGGTCTCTTGTAATTCTAAAATTATGATTCTATAAATTTACTGATTGTTTTGAAATCTAGTCATCTATAACTAACTGGCTGATGTGAAAATCTGTTATCTTAGAATCATTTCTCAGTCTTTATTAGATAGCCAAAGAACACAATTCCGGGGAAAATTTTTTGATACTGGCACCACCACATCTTCATTGTTGCTTTCTTTCTTCTTTCTGCTGAGAAAGGGACTGCTTGGGAAATACGGCTGCAGTTGGCAACAAATCCTTACGTTCTCCAGGGTCAAAAACCTCTAATTCTACTAAAACCATATAACTGGCAATGGGACACCAGGAATGTAGAAAAGTCTGTGCCATATAATACGAAGCCTTACACTGGAATATGTAACTGACAACAGTGTGGGGAGTATCCAGGCTTTCACATCTCTGGAGATACTAATAAGTCTCTGGGCTAAATCTCCACAGAGACAGATTTAAGGTTTTCTCTTTTTAGAAGAAAACACTATAAATTAGAGATACCGTGGCTGGTATCTTCAGTGTCTTTAGGATTGTCACGTCCAATCAGTTCTCTTCCAAAGGTCCTTCAGAGGCTATTCCAATCCCTTCCTGTCCTTTTCAGATACCCAACCCATCCATAGGCCCCTCATTCATGGCGCAAAACCTCATCAGCCTCTTCATCAAGAAGGCTAGAAATTGTTAAATAAACCTACTTAGCTGCTTTTCTCTCCATCTAAAATGTTATCTGGATCACCATTTAGACTTCTCCCTTCCCTCCTTTCAGGGGAGACATGTTCACTTCTACTTTTCTTTTTAATATTCATTCTTCTACTTGGGCTCTCGATGTAACCCTCTCCTCTTTCTTCCTCATATCCTTCTCTTCTCTAATCATCTGCAGTGGTTCTTTTCTTTCTTATTCTCTCCCTTAATAATCACATCCATCTCCATACCTGCAACCTCCAGAATCTGTATCTCTGGTCAGAACTCCAAGCTGCCTTTACAACTGCCTATGAAACATTAATCACTACATGGATGCCCTACAGATACCCAAATGCATACCTTGTCCAAAATTTAACACTTCTCTTCCCCTGTAACAGCTCCCCCTTTATGTTTCTAGGTACATTCCTCGGTTAAAGACCTAATGATTCTCCTAGCTTCTCAGACTCAATGCTTTGGAGGCCTCTTTTACTCATGCCTCACTCCCCACATCTAGCAAGTGAATCTTGCTTATTCCCCCAGTTGTTTATTATCCCATTAATGGATATTCATGCCTATCCATTCCCTGGTTCAGTCCATGAACACTTCTTATCCATATCACGGCAATAACTTTCAAAGTAACCACCATATTTCTTCTCTCTGCTTCTTCTGATTCATTTCACACAATTATTTTTCTAATGGCCAGTCTATTTATGCCTCTTTCCTTCTCAAAAATCTCCTATTGCTTATACTCAATTAAACATTGTAGGACCAGGAACACAAGAGTCATGGAGAAAAAAGAACATCTGCGTTGTATATACTAGATGGACAACAAAGGAAAAGAAGAGAACTTTAAATTGACTTCACAAAGAAGAACAATGTCTCTTTGAAAGAGGAAGTGGTAGGAATAGGTGGATTTCTCCCCTAATAAGTAAACTTAGCCACACAATTTAACTGATGATGTTGGATTTCTCCCACATGAATTTAAACATAAAGCTCACAGACCCTGGACAACTGGCACAGAACGTGTGACACCCCGGCAACCCTGAAACCAAGAAGCTTCCTCTTTACTATTCTGTCTCCCCTGTCTCCTCTCATGCTGTAGTCTTTGCATGGCAACAGCACTGAGTGATTTGTACTGAGGATCAAGGAACATCCTTTGCCTACAAGAACTCCCCTAGGGCTAAATGTGATGGTTTTAGGTTGTGGCTATAATAATGCTATGTGTTCTATTGACCTTTCAAACTCATTTTTGTTAAAAAAGCAAAACACACAAAAGGGTGAGTAACACACTGAAGAGGGAATTCATCAGAAACACAGGTCTGACTTGAGCTGATGGAGGAGCTCTAACTCTATCCAGTCATCTAAATGAATAACATCATCCCCGTCCCCGACCTCCTAAGGGCCAGAAGAGTAAGCTGAAGAAGAAATGGCAGGAGGAGGGGAAAGAAGATTTTCAAGTAAGATTCTTGAGACAGGAAATTATTTAGGACTTTAATTTCTTTTTTGAAATTTATGAACTGGGAGAGGTTCACATCTGGGTTCACTCTTTTATGTTGCTGACATGTTAGCTGAAGCACTTTTCGGCTGCTACGTTGGCTTATTGTATAATTTTTTTACTTTTATTATATAACAATATAGTTAAACATAATGTGAAATAAGAAATAGTATTAAACATTTCTTAATCACCTATCAGGCACCATTCCAAGTGCTTCCCACATATTAACCTACTTAAGCATCCTGACAACACTACCAGGTCAGCACTAGCAACGGTCCCATTTTACAGAGGAGGAAGCTGGGTTACTCCCAACTGGAGTAACCATTCCTATCAGAGAAATGGCGAAGCAGGTCCTGATAAAGTGCTAGTCTCTTCTCCCAAAAGAGGAACACCGCACTGGGTAACCCAGTCAGACTGGGAAGTCCAACTGGTTAAAAGAATGAAAAGTACTGGGCACGGTGTCTCACGCCTGTAATCCCATCTAATCAAGGTTCACTTGAGCCCAGGAGTTCAAGGCTGCAGTGAGCCATGAGCATGCATGCCACTGCAAAGAAGAAGAAGAAGGAGAACCAAAAGTCAGAACGTCTAGGAAGAACTCTCTTTCTCTGCAGAAGAACTCTTCTTTTCTCTTCCTCTATCCATATTCCAAATAGGAATAGTCTCTTGGATTTCTTGAAAGGAAAACTGTCTGTTCTGTGTGTCTTAGCTGACATTCCTCACAGGAGAAGTGACTTCTCTCAGTGCCACTATTGGAAAATGGTCATCACTGCACGCTGACAGTGTCTTTAGCCATAGAGCACAGAGGTGAAGAACATGGGCTCTCAAGCCAAACTGCCAGTGTAAACCTCTATTCTATTATTTGCAAGCTGCATAACATGGAAAATTTCTTAACCAATCGATACGTTAGTCTCCTCATCTATAAAACTACTGCAGAGTAGAGTTGCCTCTAAAAAGAGTACCTAATTGAAAGTAAATGTTCAGGAAGTGTTAGCCATTAATATTGTTGCTATTTAAACTCTCAACACGACTTGCCTCACACCTTCTCTGGACTCTGCCTCTTCTGTGCTCAAGCCTACTGAGACAGGCTCAGCCCCTGCGGAAAAAACTCTAAAATGGACAGCACCTCCACCAGGCCTGGAAAGGCAAGTTCACAATGAGGCAAAACAAATAAGAAGTCAGAGCCATGCGGCTGTTGGTGGCAGAGCTGTGACGTGTGAATAGGGTTCCCCTGAGGCTTGGCGCTATTATAGCACAGTGAGTCCTCGAGAGAGAATAGGAGGTTCTAGGTGATTATAATGGCATCTCCCGCAGGCCCACGAGCGGCAGTAACTCACAGCACTGGGAATGCATCACCAAGCACTAAGAGATGAGTTCTGAAGAATGACGAGCTTGTCGGACCCTCACTTCATTCTCATCTTTAGGCGCCTACTTAAAACCCAAGAAGGTGTTTGCATGCCTGCCCAAAGCAGAAACATTGCCCTTGCGGGTATGAGGAGGATACATTTGGGACTTGAGAGAAGACGTGACCCTCAAGAAGCTGATCTCCATGCATCTGGTAATATGGCTGCTGCTGGTTGCCAAGAAGAGCACGGGCCAACTGAAGCTCTTGTCACATGATCGGGTGGCCATGCCCTACTACTAGGAATATCTGGACTTGCTGCATATTTTGCCTTCTTTCTTGGTCCTTCTCTCCTTCCCCTACAACAACATTAGCGACCTGGTGCTTTCCATGATCAGCATGGGGCTCTTTTCCATCGCTCCTCTCATTTATGGAAGCACAGAGATGTTCCCTGCTGAACAGCAACTCCACCACCATGGCAAGGCCTACTGCCTCCTTCTTCATTTTTCTGCTGTCTCCATCATGTACCTGGTGTTGGTGTTGGCAGTCCAAGTGCACACCTGACAATCTAGAAGCTCCTAGATTCTTGGTTCAACAGCACATAGGAGAAGCAGCATAAATAAAGCCTGCCTAATGGACTGCTCTGTGGGGTGAAGCCTGGGACTCCCACTGAAGGGAGGGACAGGCATAGGAGAGCTGTTCTAAAATCTTTTCCGGTGGTTTTAGCAGCTGTGATGCAAACCAGACCAGATTTCTGCAAAGCCCCTCCTCTTGCCATCTGCTGAGATGGCAAAACTATATTTAATTTATTCCTAGTTAACCAGAACTAGATGACCAACAGCTATGAAACAAATTTCAGCTAACTGAACCTGAGGCCCTTTAGGGTTTAAGACTGAGACTCATCCTTGCCTCATCTTGTTCATTCTCCCCAGTTCCATCCATCACCTCTTAGCCACTGACGCTGAAGGAAATAGGGAATAAATCAAATTCTATTTGAATACATAGGTTACAGGTCAGGAAACATTTGGAAAGCTGCTCCCCCTGCAGGCTGTGGCCTCTTCTGCAAAGCATTTTAATTCAAAAGAACTCTCTAAATAATGTTAAGACTGCCCCGTCAAAAAAGAAAAAAAGACAAAGATTAAAAAAAAAAGAAAGAAACGAAATGAAATAAGGGTGACTCCTGTAGCTCAGTGCTACAGGAGTGCTGTACACATACATCAAGGCTGGCGGGTTAGGGTGCTGACCACATACATCAAGGCTGGCAGGTTCGAACCTGGCCCAGGCCAGCTAAAACAACGACAACTACAACAACAACAACAACAAATAGCTGGGCGTTGTGGCAGGCACCTGTAGTCCCAGCTACTTGGGAGGCTGAGGCAAGAGAATCACTTAAGCCCAAGAGTTTGAGGTTGCTATGAGCTGTGACGCCATGGCACTCTATCCAGGGCAACAGCTTGAGACTCTGTCTCCAAAAAAACAAAAAAGAAAGAAGAAGCTCATTTTAGACCTGGATCCAGGCCACATATTCCTATGTCACTTTACCAGCAATACGGCTAACATTTAGATGCCTAATTGGCACCTACATGTATTTTTTTTATTAATCTGAACTCCAAGGAGAAAAGATGTGATTAACTTCTTAACATCAAAAGACATATGATACTTGTACCCCAAATAAGAGAAATTACACAAGTCCAAAAATCAAGGTACCAAGAATGTCTCTTAAATGGCAAGGGGAAAAGGGACATCAAAAAGAAAGCACATATAATTCATATGCAGAAATGCAAAGTGTCTTTATGTAGGCACTAACTCATCAGTGGGGAGAAAAGGTATTAAAGCAAAAATACACAAAACAGGGCATGCTTACATGACACCAATTCGGCCTTACATAAATGATACTGACAAGCTCACTAAGGATGAATCTGTAAGTACACAATCAGAATAAAAATAGTTTTAATTATCTTTGAAACTCTTTTGCCAAAAGACCATGGTTTTCTAAGGATTTGAAAAGCCTCAATTGATTAACAACTTGAGGTAGCCTCTGAGGCAAATTTGCCCCAAGTTCAGTTGCTGGGAATTGGGGGACTCTCAGTCAGGAACTTACTACAGAATTCCGCGTACTCAGCTGGCAGGAGGAAGGTCTGAGGGAGGATGTGAAACGCCTTGAATCCATGTGTATGCTGCATTCGAATGATGTTTTTGTATAGTCGGTCCTTCCGGGTTAGTTCATAAGACCTAAAAATCAAAAAAAGTATTTCCATTTCAGTAAATTATAACTCAGAAGTTTTTCTATGTTATCACACTCTAAAGAGTTCATAGTTCACAGTACCTGGAGCAGTTACTGAATTATATCCTAAATATATCATTTTCTTAACCCAAAAGGTTTATTAATTGTTTTTGTTCAAATGGATTTCTTTGGTCATATCTATTAAGATATAACTTATATACTGTAAAATAACCCTTTTAAGATATAATTCTATGAGTTTGGACAAACATGATTATGTAATCAGCACCACAGTGAAGATAAAGGACAGTTCTAGCATCCCAAAAAATTGCCTCCAGTCTCCTTGTAAGTCAACCCTTCCAATCACGTCTAATAAACATTCCTCTGTCATCTACCTTTATAATTTTGCCTTTTTCAGAAAAGCAAATAAATGGAATCATATGACATTACGTCCTTTTGAGACTAGCTTCTTTCCCTGAGCACAGCACATTTGAGATTTATCATTGCTGTTGTCTTTGTTGGCATTTTGTCCTTTTTCTGGCTTAGTAGCAATCCACTGGATGGGTAGTTTTTTTAAGCATTCACCAGGTGAAGGACATTTGAGTAGTTTCCAGTTTTGGAGATTTGGTGCTATAAGCATGTATATACGGGTTTTCTATTAACATTAAGTTTTCATTTCTCTAAGAGTAGCATTGCCAGGCTGTTCACTAAGTTTTTCAGTTACCTATTGCTGCATAACAAATTACCCAAAACAGAACAGCAACTTAAAATGGCAATAAACATTTACGATCTCCTACAGCTTCTGTGGGCCAGGAATGTGGGAGTGATTTGCTTGAGCAGTTCTGTGTCAGGGTCTCCCAGGAAGTTACCATCAAGGTGCTGGGCAATGCTATAGTAGTCAAGCTTGACCGAGGAGCGAGGACTCAACTTTCAGGTGGCTCACTCATCTGGGACTGGCTGTTGGCCAGGAGGACTCAGTTCTTCCCCGCATGAACCTTTTTGTAAGAATGAGTACCTTCACGACATGATAACTGGTTTCTCTCAGATCAAATGATCCAAGAAAAAAAGCAAAAAAGAAGCCATAATGTCTTTTATGACCTAGTCTCAGAAGCAACACTCTTCTGTCACATTCCACTCATTAGAAGTCACTAAGTCAGTCAACATTAAAGAACAGAAAAATTAAGCTCAACCCTTATAGAAGGCAGTGTCAAAGAATTTATGGGCATATTTTACAATTACAACATAAATACATGTCTAACTTTATGCCAAATGGTTATACTGAAAATATTGAAAAAACAAGCTCAGTTTCTCCTGCTAAATCTGAGATATGGAAGGAAAAACACAGTGTTTTTCCTATTTTCTACTTTCATTGCAATGCTATCACTCAACCCATCTGACACCAGCTGTGGAGGAGTGGGGGATGTCCCCATACACCAAGTTAAGCAATCCTGCAGTGGACACCAGCTGGGTGTCCTCTAACTCAATCCAATTATGACACTGTCTACCTGGAGATAACAGCAGGCATTCCACAGGTTGAGGACTCAGACCCCAAGGCTGCCCCCGACTTCTGATGCCAATCCCAAGCCCCAAATGATGTTACCCGTGTTTCTGACCAATTGGCTATAACTAGGAGTTTCCACAACTCCCTCCTTAAGTTTGACGAATTTGCTAGAGCAGGTTATAGAACTCAGGGAACCACTTAGTTATGTTTACCAGTTTATAATAAAGAATATTACAAAGACTACGGATAAAACTATGCATGGGGGCAGTATGAGAGAAGACGCAATAGACTTTTATGCCCTCTCTGGGGGCACCACCCTCCAGGAACCCTCACATGTTCAGCTATCCAGAAGCGCACAGAACCCAGGCCTTCTGGGCTTTTATGGAAGGAAGCTTCATTACATAGGCATGACTGATTAAACCATTAACCACTGATGATCAACTTAACCTTCTTCAGTTCCTCTCCGCTTCCTGGAGGTTGGGGGAAGGGAGCCTAGAAGTACTAACCCTTTAATTATGCCTTGGTCTTTCCAGCCCCCACATTCTGCAGCTATCTAGGAAATACTAACCGTTAGTCAACTCATTTGGATACAAAAAACATTTTGGAGATTCCAAGAATTTTAGGAGTTGTATGTCAGAAAAGGGAGGAAGATGAAACACGTATTTCACAATACCAGTTATTCAAAGTGGTTGCACCATTTTGCATCCCCACCAGCAAACATGTTAGTGTCCCTTGCAGCTATGCATCCTAACCAGCACTTGGGTGTTGTCTGGATCTTTTTGTTTTTGTTTTTGTTTTTTTCATTTTATTTATTTATTTTTTATTGTTGGGGAGTCATTGAGGGTACAAGAAACCATGTTACACTAGTTGCATTTGTTGGGTAAAGTCCCTCTTACAATCGAGTTTTGCCCCCAAAAGGTGTGGCACACACCAAGGGATAGTGTTAGATTTCAAAGGA
>CAUYRH010062628.1:0-21737 GCA_963574655.1 Perodicticus potto | reverse complement strand
CTGGGCTTTGGCTGGCGCCTGTGGCTCAAGCAACTAAGGCACCAGCCACATGCACCTGAGCTGGCGGGTTCGAATCCAGCTCAGGCCCACCAAACAACAATGACGGCTGCAACCAAGGAATGGCCGGGTGTTGTGGCGGGCACCTATGGTCTCAGTTGCTTGGGAGGCAGAGGTAGGAGAATCGCTTGAACCCAGGAGTTGGAGGTTGCTGTGAGCTGTGATGCCACAGCATTCTACCCAGGGTGACAGCTTGAGGCTCTGTCTCAAAAAAAAGAAAGAAAGAAAGAAATAGCTGGGCTTTTTGGTGGGCACCTGTAGTCCCAGCTACTTGGGAGACTGAGGCAAGAGAATCACTTGAGCCCAAGAGTTTGAGGTTGCTGTGAGCTATGATGCCACAGCACTCTACCAAGGGTGACAAAGTGAGACTCTGTCTCAAAAAAAAAAACTTATTAAAAAAATTAAGTTCAAGGCTTGGCACCCGTAGCACAGTGGTTACAGTGTAGGCCACATGCACGGAGGGTAGCGGGTTTGAACCTGACCTGGCCTGCTAAACAACAATGACAACTGCAACAATAAAAAAAAAATAGCCAGGCATTGTGGTGGGTGCCTGTAGGGACAGCTACTTGGGAGGCTGAAGCAAGAGAATTGCTTAAGCCCAAGAGTTTGAGGTTGTTGTGAGCTATGACACCACGGCACTCTACCAAGGGTGACATAGTGAGACTCTGTCTCAAAAAAAAAAAAAAAAAATTAACTTCATTCAAAAAACATCTTCTAAGGCCAGGCTCAGTTACTCACGCCTGTAATACTAGCATTCTGGGAAGCCAAGGAGGGTGGATTGCCTGAGCTGATGAGTTTGAGGCTAGCCTGAGAAAGAGTGAGACCCCGTCTCAAAAAAAAAATAGGCAAGTGGTGTAGCCGATGCCTGTAGTCCCAGGTACTCAGGAGGCTGAGGCAAGAGGATGGATTGAGCCCAAGAGTTTGAGGTTGCTGAGAGCTATGACGCCATATCACTCTACCTAGGGCAGCAAAGTGAAAAAAAAAATCTAGTAAAATGTATCAAAGTTTCTTCTCTATCAAAAAGGAAGAGGGTGGGGCTGTGGTCAAAAGGAAAAGTTCTCAGAGGCTGAGGCAAGAGAATCGCCTAAGCCCAGGAGCTGGAGGTCGCTGTGAGCTGTGTGACGCCACGCCACTCTACCGAGGGCGAGAAAGTGAGACTCTGTCTCTACAAAAAAAAAAAAAAAGGGGGAAAGTTCTCAAACATCAGCATCACCTGAGCATGTTTTTGCTGCCCACCCTCTGGAGTCACCGGAGGTGACTGGTGGATTTGCCGTTCAAACAAGATGGGAAGTTATGCTGGGTGTTTGTGCTCATGGCTTTGTGGCGCAAGCCCATTTAGGTGGCATCTACTTGATACGTGAGCAGTTACTGGGCTTCTACCATTGGGAGGAGCTGGGGAGTGGGACAGATGCGTGAGACATGCGCCTGTCGCACGGCTTGCCACAGGGATGGTGGGGATCAGGGTGAGGGGCTTCGGAGGAGGCCAGGGATCTGGGTACAGGGAAGAAGGCGACGGGGACCCTGGACATGGGCCCCAGGTCCTAAGGGAGGCAGGCTCCAGGGGGGCCCTGGGGACCCTTGGGAACATCCTTCCTCTTGGTCTTTCAAACCAGCACTTTTGTTTACAGCAGCAACTGGCTACTTGTCAGTGTCTGAATCTTCAAACTCAAACCCTGCGCTGCTGAGCAGTGCCCGTCCCATCTCCTCGGCGCTTCTGGGAGGAGCCGTGTCCCCTTTGACTTGCTTCACACTGACTCTTCCGCCCAGTTACTTTATTCCTTTTTCTTTTTCTTTGTTTTAGAGACAGAGTCTCACTTTATCACCCTCAGTAGAGGGCTGTGGCGGCTCAGCTCACAGCAACTTCCAACTCCTGGGCTTAGGGGATTCTCTTGCCTCAGCCTCCCAAGTAGCTGGGCCTACAGGCGCCTGCCACAACGCCCGGCTATTTTTTGTTGCAGTTTGGCCGGGGATGGGTTTGAACCCACTACCCTCAGTATATGGTGCCACCACTGCCGGGTTACTTTAAACCAAGTCACCTGCTCCAGGTGGGCTGGGTGTGCTATGTAAATTCCCTGTTTGTCTGTTTAAAAAACATTTCTGTTGTGTTTTTACTGTTTTCTTTTTTCTTTTTCTTTTTGTGAGGCAGAGTTTCACTTTGTCCCCCTGGGTAGAGTGCCGTGGCATCATAGCTCACAGCAACCTCAAACTCCTGGGCTCAAGCAATCCTCTTGCCGCAGCCTCCCAAGGAGCTGGGACTACACCACCACGCCTGGCTATTTTTTAGAGATGGGGGTCTTGCTCTTGCTCAGGCTGATCTCGAACTCACAAGCTCAAGCAATCCACCCACCTCAGCCTCCCGCAATGCTGGGATTACAGGTGTGAACCACCACACCTGGCCTAAAAAAGCATTTCTAAACTTCTGTATTCCAGATAGAAGATCCTGTAATAAAATCCCATCTACTCATTACACAGACACGAATCTTTTATGGTATCTACTGCCTTCAGCTCTTTTAAAAGTGAGTGAACCTGGACGGCGCCTGTGGCTCAGTGAGTAGGGTGCCGGCTCCATATACCCAGGGTGGCAAGTTCGAACCCGGCCCCAGCAAACCGCAAGAAAAAAATTGCCAGGCATTGTGGAGGGTGCCTGTTGTCCCAGCTACTCAGGAGGCTGAGGCAAGAGAATCTCCTAAGCCCCAGGAGGTGAAGGATGCTGTGAGCTGTGATTCCCCTGCAATCTATTGAGGGATATAAAGGGAAACTCTGTCTCTTTAAAAAAAAAAAAAAAAGCAAGTGAGCCCAGGCACCCGGGAACCCCACTGAGTGCCTGCCCACTGTCCCTCCCGAGCTCACCATCCTTCCCAGGCACTCAGTGTGCTTGCCCTCACATGTGGAAGTTCACAAACAGCACTGCAAGATTGTGTTTGGAAATTTAAACCAAGTGCTATCACTGTGCCCTTGTTGCTGTGAAAATCTCCTTCAAGGCTACCTTTATGCCTGGGACTTATCAGAAGCATCTCCACCTGTCTCGCCTGTGCACACCCTCTCTGTCTTGATACGTCCTTGGCAGTCACAACAGACACAGGAACTGCTGGGGACAAGCCAAGGAGCAAAGAACGGCCTGTCGATGTCTACTGAGTTCTCTGGACTTACCCAGCGTAACCCAGGGCCAGCTTCCAGCCCCCAGCTCAAAGGGCACTGTTGACTCTCTCATCCCTGTCCCCAGCACGGGCAGGCAGGACAGCCCCTCCCCAGGCCCACTGGGGGCAGGGGATCCTCTCACCACAGCTCTGCATGCCCTGAGCTTCAGGGCAGCACCTGCCTCTCCTGCTCCTCCTGGAAGGAGCCAAAGTCCCACACCCGCCACCTGAAGAGAGCGTGGCAGAGCCCAGCCCCGCAGCACACACCAGGGCTTAATGAATACATTAAGACTTCTTAGAGATGACTACAAGAAAGGAGGAGTCAGAACAACAGGTTGAAACCCCCAGGGGTGGAGGAGCTGGACAGGTGGACAGGCACACAGGACAGCTGCCCTCCAGGGGCAGGACTGGGGACAGAGCTAGAGGTGGGAGCTCCCTGGCTTCTTTGCCTGGTTCAGGATGGACCAGGTCTGACCCCTGTCTGAGCGGGTCTGGGTTCTGTGTGTGGCTTGGAGAGCTGGGCCAGGCCCCACCTCCTCCCCTCTCAGGGAAGGGGGTGCTCCAGGGAAGCCCCGCTCAGCCACCACTTAGTGAACACCTACTGCATGTGCGGCCTCACGCCAGGCACTGGGGACATGGCGCCTGCCCTGGAAAGGCACAGCCAGTGGTGGAGGGGGAGAAGCAATGGCAGAGGAAGAGGGCACATTAGTTCCCTGGAGCTGCCATGGTGAAGGACCACGGGCTGGGGCTACACAACAGAAGCTTGTTCTCTCATAATGCCGGGGGTCAGAAGCCCCAAATCAAACGTCAGCAGGGCCGTGCTCCTCCCTGCCTATTGCAGCTCCTGAGAGCGCCAGATAGCCCTGAGCTCATAGAAGTCTCACTCCAGTCTCTGTCCCCATCTTCACATGGTCTCCCCTCCTCTTTCTCTCTCTCCCCCATCCTTATCTTGAATCTCCCTGTGATGCCTGTCATGGGATTTAAGGCCCATTTAATTACATCTGTAAAGTCTCTTTTTTCAAATAGGGTCATGCTCCAGGTTCTGGGGCCTGGACATACCTCCTGGGAGCCATCTTTCAGCTCACTTCACAGGGGTGGGCGGGCACCTTCTAGAAAAGGCAGACCAGGAGGGACCAGAGTGTGGCCTTCAGAAACGTGAAGGAAAGATAGCAGGATCCAGATCGGGGCACGTGAGGAGGGAGGGGGGCAAAGTCCCTGCTGGAGAGACAAACAAGACTCCAGTGGGAGAAGTGTAAACCTGGTGCCTGGGGAGTGAGGTGCTCCTGGTTGACATACACCTGTTGTTTGGAGAGTGACATTCTCTCCCAAATCTAGGATAAACTTTTCTGATGGGAAGAAAAGATTCAAATGTAAGACATGATCCTGAAGGAATAAAAAGCTCCAAAAATGTTTTACTCTTGGTTTTATGACTTAAGTATTTATATCCAAGCAACAATGGACTCCTGCTGGGCCCTGGGCTGTCAGGGTCCAGGGCAGCTGCAGACTGCGTGGTGGGGGAGCCAAACCCTTCATGGGTGAAGTTCAAGTGCATATGTACCAGTGCCACCAGCCTCCTGTCTTGCTCTGCCCTTAAGGCAGGAACTGCCCCAGGTGTGAGGTCTGTAACTCCTTCCTTCTGCATCAGAACCGAAGTTCTCAGGGGTGGCTTGGAGTCCACATGCAGCTGAGCCTTGTCTGACACGCCACCCAGGCTGCAGACTCAGAATTAATTTTACTCTTCTTTGAAGTTCCTAGGAAAGGTCACATTGCACCTGTTCTTTGGCCCGATTTGCATGTGGCTCTCAGCCAAACTCTGGACTTCTCTTTCTCTGAGATTCTGGTTTCTAAGGCTGTGACTCAGCACATCCGTCCGACCAAGCCGGGGAGAATCGACTTTTGGGCAATTTCCCTGACTGAATTACACTGACCTACATGTCCAGGTCTTTCTTGGAGGATAAACTTGCTGGGGTCCATGAGAAGCCTCTGGAACTGTCCTTTGCTGTCCTCTCAGCTGAGGGAAAGCCTGGCTGTGGCGGTCACACAGTCAGGGCACTGTGGCCACAGCGGGGGACAGGGGCTGACTGCCTGGCCCTACTCCTCTGTGTGGACAGCAGCCCATTGCTGGAATCCCCACTCTGCCTGCCTGCAGCCTGAAGGGACCACCAGCCATGGGCCTCTTTGCCTAGCTGTTCCCTCTGGCACTGCATGTTGGCGCACACTCACTCCTTCATTCATACCTGCGAGTCCCCCAGCAGGGGCTGGAGAGGTGCTGGAGCCTGGCACCGCCTGAGTTCAAATTCTGGCTCAGCCTCTCCCTAGATGAGTGTGGGAGACTATTTCTGTGCACAAATATTTGGTGACTCTCCTTGCAAGCAAATTGTTGCATCCCTGCCCCGCTGAGCTGCTGGACTTTGCACAGGTGCCCACCTAGTCCTGGTGCCCCCAGGGAGGTGAAGCATGCCACCTAAGGGCACACAGCCTATAATGGTGCAGCTAGGATTCGAACCTTTTCCTTCACACCCCCACCCCTTCCCATCAGAGGTCTAAGAGCCATGTCCCCCCCCCACCAACCCACAAGCCCCACCCAAGGGTCAGCCTGCTCTGGTGTTTGTGGTCACAGGCCTGGCAGTAGGAGCAGAAGGACCAGAGGGCTCTGTCCCTGCCTTGGGCTTATGTCTGGGGCTGCTTAGAACCTCAGCCCTTTCCCAGAACAAGGACAGTCTTCTGGGACTATGCCGAGTCACTGTCATAACATCAGCAGGTGACATCATACTGGGCTCTTTACAAAGCTCATCCCATGTAGCCCTTATGATAAATTCAGAAGGTAAGTGCTATCATCATGGCCCCATTTTACAGACAAAGAAACTGAGACTCGGACAGGTGACAGAACCGGCTGAGATCCCTTGGCTGGTAACACAGACTTCAGACTCCAGCCTGAGCCAGAACTGAGCTCTGAGGCCAGTGCAGTGGCCTGGGCCTCTCTGGTTGTCTGGCAGTGATCTTTTCTATCCTATTTTTCCCTCTGTTCTGTGGCTCACTAAGAAATGCAGAACAGGGAGCCCGTCCTCAGGGGGACTGCAGGGGAACTCAGGCCACCTCTCCCCAGCCAGGGCAGTGCCCAAGAGTTGGTCCTCCTCCCTCTAGCCCCAGATAACCCCTGGGGCATAAACGCCCATGAGGGAGAAGTTGAGAAACAAAAGCACCCCCTGGGGTCAGTCAATCAGCTGGGAACAGCAGCCTCCCAGGAGGGCACAGCCTAGACACTCTAGTGATTGGTTCTTTCATCCTGTACCCCAGGCTGGTACTTGGTTTTAGTTAAGTGTGACACTTTTGAGAAAGGCCACAACTTTCTTGCCGCCCCTCCCAGTGATAGGTAGGGACCCATCCCCTCCCCTTGACAATGGGGGGAGGCTATGACCAATTTCCCCAAAAGTGGACAATAGGAATGGTACCACATGTGAATGGTCTGATCCACAGCCCAGCTGGGCTCCTGGACACTAACCACAAGAGAGGCCCAGCGTGGATGTCCAGCTCAGCCAACCTGCCCAAAACTTATCTGCTGGTGAGAGTCGCCCAGCTGAGCCCTTCCCCAGTGACTGCCCCACAAAACCAAGGGCAAAATAGTGTCATGGTTTTATAGCATTCAGTTTCATGGAGTAATTTGTTACACAGCAGTAGTGCCTGGAACAGCTGTCCAATGAATAGATAAATTCAGAGCATATCTAAGCCAGGCCCAAATTGGGGGGCAGCCAGACCCTGGCAGAGGCAGGGCCGGTGGAACAGTTCCAAGCACATCACCAGGGACCTGCCAGGGCTAGGGCCAGGGGATAATAGGATAGATGTGAAACCTCTCTGCCTTCTAGATCTCAAAATCCCACCTCACCCTTCATCAAAAGCCCAAACTGTCCTTTTTGAATTAAAGCCAAACGTTCGGACATACAGGAGGCCTTGGGTGGGCCAGCCTTGGAAGACAGTGTCCACACCCCCATTCCTTCCTCACCTTCACCCCCTCTCTCCTCTGCTCCCTGAGTTCTCAGCTCAGGTGCCACTCCCTCAGGGAAGCCCTCCTTGATACCTCAACCAGGTGCAGGGACTTGGAAATCTTCTCTTATAAAACCTGGGCTTTTTTTTTTTTTTTTTTTTTTGAGACGAGGTCTCGCTCTTGCTCAGGCTGCTCTTAAACTTGTGAGCTCAAGCAATCCACCCACCTCAGCCTCCCAGAGGGCTGGGATTACAGGTGCGAGCCACCGTGCCTGGCTTTTTTTAATTAATTAATTTATTTATTTATTTGAGACAGATCGTCAAGCTGTCCCCTGGGTAGAGTGCCGTGGCATCACAGCTCACAGCAACCTCCAATTTCTGGGCTCAAGTGATTCTCCTGCCTCCGCCTCCCAAGTAGCTGGGACCACAGGTGCCCGCCACAATGCCCAACTAGTTTTTGGTTGCAGCCGTCATTGTTGTTTGGCAGGCCCAGGCTCGATTCGAACCCACCAGCTCAGGTGTATGTGGCTGGCGCCTTAGCCGCTTGAGCCATAGGCACCAAGCCTTTATTTTTTATTTTTGAGACAGTGTCTCATTATGTCGCCCTCGGTAGAGTGCTGTGGTGTCACAGCTGACGTTAACCTCAAACTCTTGGACTTAAGCGATTCTCTTGCCTTAGCCTACCAAGCAGCTGGGACTACAGGCGCCAGCCACAATGCCTAGCTATTTTTTTGTTGTAGTTGTCATTGTTGTTTAGCTGGCCTGGGTTCGAACCCGCCAGTCTGGGTGTATGTGGCCAGCTCCCTACTCACTGAGATGGGGGCGCTGCCAAAACCTGGACTTTTTTTTCTCAGATGGGGACTTATCCTTGTCCGTAACCGTGAGCCCACCAGTGGGAGAAACTGATTAATAGCTCCTATCCCTGCTAGACTCAGCCTCCCTGAGGGTGGGGACTGTGTCTGAGTTTGTTCACCACTGGACCCCATAATGGAGCCAGTGTCTGGCACACAATACTGCTCAACAAATACCTGTCTCCACTCTCCCTACACAATTCCACTGACAAGAACCCATGGCAGGGAGGCACAGGCCTTTCTTCTCATCCCATCTGCCTGGGCTCAGGCCACTTCTGCCACAGCCCTGACAGGAAAAGGTGGTGTCTACTCATGCAGGGCACCTGATTTCAGAGGGATGGAGGCCTCACCTGCACTTTCAAAACTCCAGAGATCCTAATGCACAGCCAGGGATGGGACCGTGGGCCTAGGGGCAGAGTTGAGAGAGCCCCTTTTTCTTTCTGGGTCACCCTGTATGGGAAAGGGGTAGGGTGGGTGGAAAACACAAACCTACGGGGCTGACAAGAACTGGTGGCAGGTGTGAGGTGCCAGCATGATGCACAGCAGCCCCGCTGCTCCTAAGCCTTCCTGTGTGGTAGGCAATGTTGTTGTCCATTTTGCAGATGAGGCTGAGAGAGGCTCAGAGAGGTTACCTGATTTGCCTAGAGCCACACAGCTGTGAACAGATGAGCAGGTGTTAGAACTCTGATGTGCTAGAGCAGGCCGGAGGTGGGGCGGTGACAATCTTCAGCCCCGTGCACCAGGCAGGGTAGCAGGGACCTCACTCACACCTTGCAGGATTCTTTCCTCTCTGATTTTGGCTTCTGCCCTCTCCTTGTCCCCTCCCTGTCCCATACTCCACTGGAAGCCCAGACGCTGTGTGTTTAAAACTCCTCTGGCCTGGTTCTGAGTTCCCACCGGGTCTGGTGTGCTCAAAGTCCAGGTTTTTAGCTCGAGGACAACCTCAGAAAGGATGTCACGGCCAAGCCAAAGGAGATGCTGTCTCTTGGCTTTTCCTGAAAAGCCAGAAAGGACTGTCCAAGCCTCCCTACCTGTGCTCCCGTCACTGTCCCAGACCCAGGGCCTCCCACTCACCTCACAAACCAGGGCTCCAGGAGGTCTGGAGACCTGAGTGGAATTCTCGTCCTGCTGTCCTCTACCTGGGTCACAATTAGTCCCTCTGAGGCTCAGCTTGCATAAAATGGGGGTGAATACAGCACCTGTTTCTTACAGGTGTTAAGAGTCAAACAAGCTCCTGAATATGAACATGCCTGGCCGGGCGGTCCCACCAATGCTTCTTGAATCTGAACGTGATGACAATCGTCTATGTTTTTAAAGAAATCAGAAAAGCACACTGTGTTTTTGAAAAACAACAACAACAAAAAAAACCCATTTATTTCTGTAAACTGTTTGAGTGCGGAGATGTTCCTCACAGCCCCAATGCAGTACAGATTTTCTTCCCCAAAACGAAATGAGCAAGGAAAAAAAGAAAAAGAACTACATAAAATGTGCTCATGAACAACCAAGCCAATCTCATCTTTCTTTAAAAACAAAACAAAGATCCTTTTGAATTTTCAGCGCAGGCCCAGGACTGACGCCACAGACTTTTGGGGGGCTGGGAGAGGTGGGGCACACGGCTCGGGTGGCGGGGCAGCCTCCGGCCCGTGCTGTCCTCTCTGCTTGCACGGTACCTTTCTGTAAGGGAGAGCCAGTTCTCGGGCCGACCTAAATTCCTGTTCCCCACCCTGGGCCTCTCTCCCTCACGCCTTGTCAGTTTGGGAGCCCCTGAGGTTATCCCTAAAATACTCCTCCTGTTAACTCTGGACTCAGACTTTTGCCTCAGTTCCTAACCACAAGGAAATTTCAGTCAAAAGGGCAGGAACAGGGAGGGTTTCAGACCATGTGGCAAGGCCCCTGCCAGGCAAGTTTTAAGGCAAATTTTATCTCGTCTTATTCGGTCTGAGCCAGACCTAAACGTCTCACCACTGAGCATTTCTGCCTCTATTGCTGACCACCTAGCTTAGGCAACTCTGAATGGGGTGGGGAGGGACTCGGGCCCAGTTCTAGAAGGTCTGAGGCTGACAAATGGGATAATGTGTATGCTTATGAAGGCTGCAGGTGGTGGGTACAGCTCCTGGCCCTGTGGCCCCCTCAGCGGTAACAGGAGGGTGAGCCAGAGGAAACCGAGGCGGCAGCTCAGACACGGGCAGCGGAAGCAATGCCAGGCGGTGGCAGGTCCCACAGGGCATCCTCATTGAGCACAGGAGAGATGACAGGAAAAGGGGTCACCGCAGGAGGTACCACAGATCTGGTGACACGCAGGACCTTGACATCAAAATGATTTTTCTTTAGAACAAAAAAGGAGGGAGGGAAGAAAAAGAAGATCGAAGAAAGATGTTCCATGAGCTTCATGAGACAGGACACAGCAGGGATCATGAGGGAAGCAGGAAGAGGGTTTGGGGTGCGGACACAGGGTGGTGGGCGCTGCCTCTCGAGGCTTCTCCTCTGCCTGGCGGGCTGGTGGGCTGGTAGCTGAGGCCGGCGGACCCCTCCCCCGGGGAGCAGGCAGATGACTTTGGCAAGGGGGGACGGGCACGGGGTTACTCTGTCTGGGCATCATAATTGGCTCCCCCCGCCTTCTTCAGCTCACTCTTGATGAAATCTTCCTCCAGCTCCTTCCGATCACTAATCACAAACTCTTTAGCGAAGTTCTGCAAGAACAAAGGGAAACGCACCATGTTCACAGTGTCCCTACTAAGAAGAGAGGGACGTGGTCTAAGTGTGGCCCAAGCACCCGAATGATCATTTAATGATTGCATTGAATACTCAGCAGCAGAGTTGACGGGCAGCATGATTATGTCTAGACATCGGGGACTAGGTGGGGTTGAGATGCTGCATTTTCCCATGACCAAGGGATGGGCCAGGGGAAGCCTGGACTCAAATTATGGCTCTGTCATCTTCCAGCCACCTTACCTCGGGCAAGACTTCAACTCTCTGTGCCTCAACTTTCTCATTTGTAAAAAAAAATCTTATCTAGCCATAAAGTGCGAAAAAACCAAAAGACCAAAAAAAGAAAAATTGTCAGGAGAACAGTAGGTTATGAGGTTGGAAAGGCAGGTGGGCGTGCTGGTAAATGTTTAACACTAGGCTTTCCAAAAAGAAAAAAAAAGAAAAGAAAAGAAGGCGGAAAACTCTCCCTTATAACTTTTGCCCATTTCCATGGTGTAAATATCCCCATAGTGGTGGACTTCAAGCTACCAACATGGTGTCACCATACGTGAGGTTGGGATGACAGAGGCATGATCAGTCCTCCCAGCTCCCACCAGCTATGAGCATACAGGGCTTCTGGTCCCAGGTCTGAGTGATCAGCTCAGTCACTATTGGGCTTTCCAACCACACTCAGCTACATGAGTGCAGGAACTCTTGCATTCATTCAACAAACACCATGCTGATGGAGTTGAAACACATTCTTCTTCTTAATAAAGTATCACAAGGATGGAAAAGCAAGGCTGGGCACGGTGGTTCACGCCTGTAATCCCAGCACTGGCAGGCCGAGGCAGGTGGATTGCCTGAGCTCACAGATTCGAGACCGGCCTGAGCCAGACTGAGATGCCGTCTCTAAAAAATAGCCAGGTGTTGTGGTGGGAGCCTGTAGTCCCAGCTACTTGGGAGGCTGAGGCAAGAGGATCACTTGAACCCAAGAGTTTGGGCTTAGACACCACGGCACTCTACCAAGAGTGACCAAGTGAGATTCTGTCTCAAAAAAAAAAAAGAATGGAAAAGCAAGTATTCAGGGTACTCAATACTAATATGAAGCCAGTAGGTGAACTAATACACCCCCACAAGGAGAAAAACTCAATTCAATTCAAGTTGAGGGGATGGGGAAGGGACTGGGGGTGGGGGAGAGGGGAGGGGGGAGGGGGATTGGTGTGCTCCCACCTAAGAGCAATGTAGAGATATATGGCACACCTCTAGGGGACAGGACACAACTAAAACAGGGACTTTACCTAACAAATGCAAACACTGTAACCTAATCATTTGAACCCTCATATTAATCTGAAATAAAAACAAACACCGTGCTGGGTGATGGGGCTATAGGGCTGAGCAAAACAGATGCAATCCACAATCACTTGTCCCCTTGGGGTACATATAACCCCATAAAACCCACAGGTCTGGCACACACGAGGCACTTGGTAAATGTTTGTGGCATGTATGAGTAAAGCAGGTGACCTGGCTTATCAGATGACTCTGAGCTATGAAGATAAACAGTTTCTATAACATGTGAACCTAGAATTTTCTTTTTTCTTCTTTTTTGAGACAGAGTCTCATTCTGTTGCCGTTGGTAGAGTGCTATGGCATCATAGCTCACAGCAACCTCAATCTCTTGGGCTCAAGCGATCCTCCTGCCTTGGCCTCCCCAATAGCTGGGACTACAGGCACCTGCCACAACGTCCAGCTATTTTTTAGAGACAGGGTCTAGCTCTTGTTCAGGCTGGTCTCGAACTCCTCTGCTCAGGCTATCCACTCACCTTGGCCTCCCAGAGTGCTAGGATTACAGGTGTGAGCCACCGCACCCAGCCTAGATCTAGGACTTTAATAAAACAAAGAGATGTCAGGTTTGTGATAGACAGGAAGCTACCAAAATACAAAGAAAAAGGGAAATCTATACAGACAGAAAGCAGATTGGTGGTTTTGTTACCAAAGGCTAGAGATGGGAATGCTAGGTGATAAAAATGTTCTAAAATTGGGATTGGGTGATGATTGCACAATTCTGCAAATTTACTAAAAATCACTGAATTGGACACTTAGGATGAGTTTCATTTTGTAGTATATAAATTATACCTCAGTAAAGGTGTTTTTAAAAAATCTTCTAAGATAATCTATGTTATTTCCATTTTAAAGATGAGAAAACAAGAGACAGGAATTATAATACTTGCACAAAGTCACACAGCTGAAAGGTCCAGTTGACTCCAAACCTGGCATCTTCAAGGAGGCACCGTCTCCTTTTGGGGCAAGGAAATGTTTTGGAACCAAATGAAAATGTTTGGAACCAGTTTTGTGGCTGCACAACACTGCCAATGAGCTAAATGGCATTGGAGTGTACATTTTAAAATGGTTAATTTTATGTTAAGTGAATTTCATCTCAAAAAAAGTCACCATACCACCAAGAAGAATGACTAAACCAGAAGAACCATCAAGGTCAAGTTTTATAGTAAAAAGACAAAACATTTGGCGTGCAAAGCCACCAAGAAAGTTAAATGGTAGGGAGAAGGAGAGGTTAATATTTATCAAGCAGCTGATAAGTGCCAGGCAGAGCCTCACACATTCTCATTTAATTCCCTCTCAGGATATTAGCTTTTTTTTTTTTGATAAGATCCTTGGGCTGGGGTTGGAGAGATTTCTGTTCCCTTCTGCCATACCATGTTAGCCAGTATGCGTGTGTGTGATCAGTGAAAGGGAAGAATGCAAGCCAAAAAGGAGAATTGAAAATTAATGCATTTCTCAGCCTGAGCCCCACCAGCATAGAGGGGTAGACAGCACCCAGGAGGAGGAAGCCAATAACTTAGGATGCCTACAGAAGGAAGTCCAAAGTTCTTGGCTTGAGATAGCCATATATGGCAGTCTCAAGATGTAAGAACACTGGATGTTTGTGTAGGTTAGCCATCACAAGCTTTAGATTAAGAAGAAATAAGTTTGAGCTGGGCACAGTGACTCTTGCCTATAATCCTAGCACTCTGGGAAGCCACCTCGGGAGGATCGCTTGAGGTCAGGAGTGTGAGGCCAGCCTGAGCAAGAGCAAGATCCTGTCCCTACTAAAAATAGAAAAATGAGCCAGATGTCATGGTGGGCACCTATAGTCCCAGCTACTCAGGAGGCTGAGGCAGGAGGATCCCTTGAGCCTAAGAGTTTGAGGTTATAGTGAGCTATGATGACACCACTGTACTCTAGCCTGGGCAACAGAGTGAGATCCTATCTAAAAAAAAGAAGTTTGATAAAGTCTAAGAAATCTAAAGTGAAATGTAGATGGAGCTATGTGCAGTCCAACCTAAACCACAGGTATCTAGGAAATCAAGTTATAACCAAAATTAGCAAAACATGTAGCAGAATATATAAAATATAATGTAACAATAAATGTAAATGAACCAAATTATGTTCAAATGCTGTTTCAAATGACAAAAACAATCCCAAACCCTCTGCCACACACCAGAAACATGTTTAGAACCAAAATGGTAGGAAAACATAATTCCAGATTAAAAAAATATATACATATACACCATTGCACTCTAGCCTGGGCAATGGAATAAGACTCTGTCTCAAAGGAAAAAATAAATAAATGAATCTAACAAGATAAACAGAGTCACCATACAACGGGATAACCCTTCTGGATCAGCCAAATGTCCTTTCCTCTCTCCCTCAGCAGGAAACAGAATGGAAGATTATTTTATCCACAGAGGCACGTTCTTATAGTCACTACTTAGGGAGTCTTAAAGGACAAGTCATTCAGTTATCCGATTACTGCCAAAAAGAAAAGGGTTACAGGTCAAGTGCCTTAACACAGTCAGCTGGCTCACACCTAAGATTCCTACGTTATCCTAACACTTCATTTCCAATTTACCCCCAGGGAGTCACCAGAGAGTGAGATTGTGCAAAATTGAGCACTTCCTCATTCTTTACTGAATTGTTTCTGTCTCTTCTAATGACCAAGACAGGTACTTGAAATCTGACATTCGCCCCTTCATTGATAGGGACCAGCAAGAGACCCACACAGGGGAAACCATTTGTCCCAAGGCACAGCACCATCACAACGGGGGCTCTGGACCACCTGGCCCCAGAGGCTCCTGGAGCAGAAGCAAGATAGGCCAGCACAATGTGCCAGGCTGGGCTCTGTCACCTGCAGCATAGAAAGATCTTTGTTGTGTCTAAGAACATGGTGCTCTCTGACAGCTTCCAGACAGGGGACTTCTCCTTCCCCCCCCCCCCCAGCAGGACTTTCCACAGGAAGAAGCCCCATGCAGGGAAGTCTGACTCCAAGAGGTTCGGACCACATTGAAATGATTAGGAAACGTGCAACCAGCACATTGAAGCAAAGTTTTATTCCTGTGGCCTTTCTCAAGTGCACGTATGTTCGTGCCTCAAAGATGCAAACAAACATCAGCCCACTTTCCTGAGTACAGCCATCTAGCCAAGGATGAGGGCTCAGAAACAACCGGGGCTCTGTACAGAGTCGAGCATCTCTTTGCAAGGCTTGTTTATAAAGTGCATAAATGTTTTCCCATCCTTGGCTCTAAGGCATCCCTTTCATTTTTAAATGGCTCCCAACTGCCTGAACTTAAACCCCACAGGGGCTGGGAGTAAGTTTGGACCAAATAGAAATAGGAACAGTGGTCCACCTGCACCTCCAGCAACCTGGTCCTCCCCAGGGACTCAACCTCCAGGAGCTCAGTCTCCTCATCTGCAAAGGGGGACAGTAACAGCCCCTGTGTCCTAGGGCTGCTGTGAGGCTCTTATAAGCAAGCAAAGGGCTTGGACACCTGAGGAGTCTGTCTGGCACACAGTAAATGCTCAACAGCCATTAGAGCAGTGGTTCTCAACCTTCCTAAAGCTGCAGCCCTTTAATACAGTTCCTGTGGGTCTTGACTTGAGAACTGCTACATTAGAGGGTATTTTACATCTACTGGGGAATTTAAGATATAAAGAAGTTCTCTGAACTACTCAGAGCAAAGGCTAGTTCCTCTTCTCTCCATTTCCAATGTTTATTTTTTAATGAAGGAAAGTCCCAGGAATTCCTTTGAGTAACCCAAAAGCTGGGCCAAGGGTTGGCTGCAGGAGAGCTGGGAGAAAACCTGCGGGGGAGGAAATGTGGGGGCTTCCACATGGAGCCTTTGGACTGTGGTGAGAATTCTTTTCTTTTTCTTTGAGACAGAGTCTTAAGGTGTCGCCCTAGGTAGAGTGCTATGGTGTCACAGCTCACAGCAACCTCAAACTCTTGGGCTTAAGTGATTTTCTTACCTCAGCCTCCCAAGTAGCTGGGACTATAGGTGCCCGCCACAACACCTGGCTATTTTGGAGTTGTAGTTGTCATTGTTGTTTGGCAGGCCCGGGCTGGTTGTGAACCTGCCAGCTCTGGTGTACATGGCTGGTGCCCTGGCCACTGAGCCACAGGCGCAGACCCTGTGGTGAGATTTCTAACCACCACAGAGAACCTGGGTGCAGGGGAATTTCTGGGGGAAAAAGGATGACTGGGGATCCATTTGGACAATTAAATTTGTGTTATCCGGAACACACAATTTTATAAAGCGGGGCAATGGGGCAGAGGGTATCTTCATTGTAACCAAAGACAAGGAAAGCTGAAACAATTAATTCTTCCCACAAACACATGTTTATTGAATCTATATTATATACTCCTAGGCTCTCCTAGGCTCTGGGAAGTCAAAATTCTGGTATTTATGGGTCTTTCTGAGGGACTGAAAGAAGAAAAAAAGAAGCAGGGGGCTCTAAAATGCCCTAAAGGAAGCATTCAATGGCTCTGGGCCCTGGTTTCCATCGCTGTGAAAGAAGGTGGCTGCACAAAGGTCCCCCCAGGCCTTTCCCCATTAGTCATCCAGGGACCTACACTAGGCCTCTGGAGCACATGGACATGGCACAAAGTTCCACCATAGACATCGGAATCAGAAGGAACACTGCCACAGGAAAGTCAGCTTTGGGATCAGAGCTTGGCTTTCAAAGTGAAGTCTGTGTGCTGGCTTTAGGCCTGTCCCAAATCCCTGCAAACAACTGTAGTGGATAGAATCTCACATGCATGAGATGGGACAGGGAGTAGACAGACACTTGCTGGCCACAATAATGTGTCTTTTCCCCAAAGGCATGAAGATTAATTATAAACTAAAGATCCCTGAGTGCTGAAGAAAAGCAGTCAGTTCCTAGCAGCCTGCATCTCGCTAGGAAGAAGGGCAAGCTCTGAGGAGTGTGCAAGGGCCGAGGGAGAATGCACAGCCATCGCACCTGCTGGGACCCTGCTGCCAGCCCCGCCTAGCCCTGCACCACCCCTCCTACAACTGTTCTAAAGTACTTGAGAGATCAAGGTGTCTAAAATCCTACCAGCAAGGTGTAATTTACTCAAAAGGAACAGTTTCTTATAATAGGCACGAGTCATCATAGAAAAAGGAAAACAAAACACATGAAAACAACATGGTCTAGCATTTGACAGATTTGGGAATAAAGGCACCAGCACCACCCTCATGGCTCAGGAGTGCCATGATCCTGCTTCACTAGGGCAGGAACAAAGGACAAGACAGGGCTTCAATTCAGGTAGGCACAGGGTGATTAGCTAATGGAGATGGAAGGAAGGAAGACATGGCATCCTAAGAGCATGCTGTGACCAGGGTTAGGACAAAACTAAATGAAGACAGTTGTCCATATGTCTGGAATCCTGAGGCCTACAGAGCCACCCACCTCTTCAGCACTCAGGCAACTATCTCAAGTCTAACCCTCTGCTTTCCTGACCACAGATTTCACAGAAGCCCCAACTCCACCTTGTCTGATTTCTGACTCCTGTTCCATCCAGCTCCGGAACAGTAGGAAAGCGGAAAGCATGCCCTGCTCTGCCCTCTTGTATCCATGGCAGACATCACAAAATCTATCATGGCACTGAGGCCAGACTTAACCTCAGAATCCCTCTTCACCCAGAGCTCCTCCCTCTCAATTTGCTAATCAGTTGACAAGCTAGAGATTAAATCCAGGTTTAGGTTTTCAACTTCTGTCCCATCAAAAATGCACCTGTCACTTCTTGTTCTTCAGCCATCCCCATGTTTGGAAAAGAAATAACTCGACAGAATTTTTTTTTTTATGACAACACATATGCTCAAAGATGTTCATTGCCAGTAAATACCAGACCATTCCCATTTTCCAACAAAAGCTAGTTAATTATCTACACTGAACCCTTCATATACACAAGGTACTGATTATATTCTGTACCTTACTTAACTTTCACGATTCCGTGAGTTAGAGATTACCATCCTGATTTTTCAGATGAGGAAATCGAGGCTCAAGGAGGTAAAGTGGCCAGCAAAAGGTCCCAAAATTAACTCCGTGCCAGCATCTTCACCAGGAAAAGGAACACACACCACATACCCACATACACATTCACAGCAGCAGCAAACACACAAAATGGGTATCAGATTTACACATGTGCTATATCCACTTACAAAATAGTGTTTGGCTATTAAAATTACGAAAACTGAAAACACACTTGTGCAATGTTTAGAGAAAGGACACAAGCTGTGTGTCTGCTATGACAAAGGCTGTGTTCTAACATGTGTCACTGGGCAAGGGTCCCACAGAAATCTCCGCAGGAGGTGGAAAGTGGTGGGTGCTAACTGAGCTCCTTCATTTTGTCCCAGCACTTACAGAAAACCACAGGACCCACTTCATCATCTCAGGAGAAGAGACAGAGTAAGAACAGTGACTTGTTCCAGAGGGTATCTCAAAAGGCAGAACATCCAGGGACAAATGCTGACAAGAAGGGAACAAAAATGTGCTCCATCTAGCTCAAGGAGAACGCGCTTTGCTCTCTCCTCTTGTATCCATGGCAGACATCACAAATCAATCCCAGCACATGGAAGGGGGAGAGACAGAGGGAGGAAAGGCATCCTTAACAGAGAGATTTAGCCCCGTGGGAACATGCCATTCATACACAAGGCACCCTCTAGATTCATTTCTTCTGGCCTCTTCAATTAAGACCTACCCGGCATCCCCACAGCTCACAACATGCCACCAAGCAAGGGTCCCACAGAAATCTCCATAGGAGATCACAACTATCTATGGTACTGTGTCAGGAAGTGCCATCTCAGGGCACCAGGAGGCCAGCTGCTGGCAGGGGATCTGGGCAGGGAGCACGCTAAGGCAGGCTGTCACCTGGCCTGGAGTTTAGTGAGGGACAGGCAGAGTTTAGCGCTAAGCAAAATTGGTTGTATATTAAAGGGGCTTCATTTACATGCCAGGCCCAAAGCCAGGGTGAGGGTGGCTCCCTCTTGCCCTTCAAGGCTTTTAAGCTCTTTGGTAATATGACCCCAAAGCCAGCTTCATCACTGTCCTGTTGAAAGTCTTCCCAGGACTCCCCACTGCCCTCCTGGTAAAGCCCACCCCTCCTTTAAAGTGGTCCCCAATTCTCTCTCCTCTGGCTTATGTTTCAACACTCCCTGAGGTTCAAGGTCTCATCTCCCTGAGCCTCAGTTTTCTCATCTGTATAGTAGGTGAGTGCAGCACCTGGCTCATGGGTGACCAAGCCTGGCTGTGCACACACGATCACCGATACCACTATTCATAGGTTGCTTGGGAGCTTTTCATTTTTCATGTAGGCAATTTGTGTGTTTAAAATATAAGATGTCCAGGAACTTGGGATGCTCCCACTGAATGGGCACAATGTAGGGGCGATGCCACACCTTTTGGGTGCAGGACATAACTATAAGAGGGACTCTACCTAACAAATTCAAATGTTATGATTTTGTTGTTTGTACCCTCACATTAACCTGAAATTAAGAAAATAAAACAATGGCCAGGTGCGGTGGCTCACACCTATAATCCCAGCACTCTGGGAGGCCAAGGCAGGTAGAGAACCTAAGCTTACCAGTTTGAGACTGGCCTGAGCAAGAGCAAGACCTTGTTTCTAAAAATAACTGGGTTTTGCGGTGGGTGCCTGTAGTCCCAGCTACTCGGGAGGCTGAAACGAGAGGATCATTTAAGCCCAAGAGTTTGAGGTTGCTGTGAGCTGCGACGGCACAGCACTCTACCCAGGGTGACCAAGTGAGATTCTGTCTCAAAAAAATAAATAAGTAAGTAAAATAAAATAAATGATATATAGCCAGAAGAAAAGCAAGACCCCATCTCTTTTAAAAATAGAAAAACTAGTCAGGCATGGTGGCGAGCACCTGTAGTCCCAGCTACTAGGGAGGCTGAGGCAGGAGGTCACTTGAGCCCAAGAGTTTGAGGTTGCTATGAGCTGTGACACCACTGCACTCTACCAAGGGCAACATAGTGAGATATTGCCTCAAAAAAAAAAAAAAGTAGCTGGATGCGGTGGCTCACACCTGGAATCCTAGCACTCTGGGAGTATGAGACGGGTGGATTACTTGAGCTTGGGAGTTTAAGACCAACCTGAGCAAGAGTGAGACCCCATCTTTAAAAATAGTTGGGTGTTGTAGCGGGTGCCTATAGTCCCAGTTACTTAGGAGGCTGTAACAAGAGAATTGCTTGAGCCCAAGAGTTTGAGGTTGCTGTGAGCCATGATGCCATGGCACTCTACCAAGGGTGTGAAAGTGAGTCTCTGTCTCAAAATAAATAAATAAAATAAAATAAATTATATGAGCCACAATCAGCCCTGCTGCCTGAGCACAGGCCCAGATGAAATGCATCAGGGCAAAAGGCCCTTCTGGTTTTGAGTCTACAGGGTCCTCCCCTGAACCACTGGCTTGAAGAAGCATAAACACTCCACATAAAAACAAATGTGAAAACAAACACTGAAACCCTCTGAGAATAATGAAGACCTGTAGATAGTCCCCAGAGTGCTAGGAAAAGACTAAAGCTTTGCAAAGGGAGCAGCAGCCACACAGACCCAGCAGGCAGGCGGGGAGGCTGCAAGTCCCCGGAGGCCCAGGGCAGCAATCACTTCTGCTTTCTACTGAAACAAAAGCAAAGTCTTTGGAAATGTCAACCCGCCACCAACTCCTCCCCGGTGTAACTGGCTTCCACTATTTAATTCGAACCAAACAACAGTTACTGCGCGTTTTTTTAGCATCTATTCCAGAAACACACAAAGAACCTACAAGGACAGATTCATTTCTTCATTGTTTTAGCTCTGATGATGCACCAGCACACAGCACTCTCCTAGGCACCAGAGTCCTACCTAATAGAGCAGCCCAGCTCAGAGACCTCCCACCCTTAAGGAGACTTAGATACAATTCCTGGAGTCTGGACCATAGTAGAAATAGATGCAGAAGCAACTAATTCTGATTGAGGCTGGTAGGAGAATAGGTAAAGAATCAGTGTCAGCTGAACATATAATCCCAGCAATTTTTTTTTTTTTTTTGCAGTTTTTGGCTGGGGCTGGGTTTGAACCTGCCACCTCCAGCATATGGGGCCAGCGCCTTACTCCATTGAGCCACAGGCACTGCCCCCAATCCCAGCATTTTGGGGGGCTGAAATGGGAGGACTGCTTGAGGCCACGAGTTCGAGGCTGCAGTTAGCTAAGATCATGGCATAGCACTCCAGACTGGGTGGCAAAAAAAAGATTAATTAGGGTTTTGAAGGATGAATAAGACTTTACTGGGCACCGAAATTTATATTCATTTTTTTTCACAAGTGAGAACACAGAAATTCTAGAGATAAAATTACTTGCCCGAGGGCGGTGCCTGTGTCTCATCGAGTAGGGCACCGGCCCCATATATGGAAGGTGGTGGGTTCAAACCCAGCCTCGGCCAAACTGCAAAACAGAAAAATAGCCAGGGGTTGTGGCGGGTGCCTATAGTCCCTGCTACTCAGGAGGCTGAGGCAAGAGAATCGCCTAAGCCCAGGAGCTGGAGGTGGCTGTGAGCTATGTGACGCCAGGGCATTCTATCAAGGGTGATAAAGTGAGACTCTGTCTCTACAAAAAAAAAAAAAAAATTACTTGCGTCAGGTTCTACCACCATGAGCTGATAAAGCTCAAATACGGACTTGAGTCTCATTCCCCAAAGCT
>CAUYRH010062627.1:0-31686 GCA_963574655.1 Perodicticus potto | reverse complement strand
TGTAGAAGTGTTCCCTTTTCTCCACATCCACGCCAACATCTCTAGTTTTGGGATTTTGTGATGTGGGCTAATCTTACTGGAGTTAGGTGATATCTCAAAGTAGTTTTGATTTGCATTTCTCTGATGATTAAGGATGGTGAGCATTTTTTCATGCGTCTGTAGGCTGTGCGCCTGTCTTCTATAGAGAAGTCTCTCTTCAAGTCTTATGCCCATCCTGAGATGCGATCACTTATTCTTTTCTTGCTAATATGTTTGAGTTCTCTGTGGATTCTGGTTATTAAACCTTTGTTGGACGCATAACCTGCAAATATTTTCTCCCATTCTGAGGGCTGTCTGCTTGCTAAACTTACTATGTTCTTGGCTGTACAGAAGCTTTTTAATTCACTTGCTTCCTTTTAAAATAGACCCGTTCACAGTCTGAAGGATGCAATACTCATTCCCACCTTCTGAGAATATGTTTATATATATATATATATATATATATATATATATATATATTCATTTATTTTCACCTTCTGAGAACATGTGTTATATATATTTTATATAATATAAATAAAATATATATAAAACATATATAAATATTTTATATATAAATATATATAAAACATATTATATAAAACCTAAATATATATATTTATGTTTTCTATAAAAATATTATATAAAAATAAATATATATATAAAGCATATTCTCAGAAGGTGGGGATGAGTATTTACATATATGCTCATACATATATAAAAACTGGTTCACGGTTTAATATGTTTATATATATATAAATATATATCATATATATGTACACAATTGCATTTGTTCCATTAACATTGTGACTTTAGATATTTTCTTTTTGCGTAGTTTTATTTGGTTTCTTATCTCTTGTGTCATTAATTTACCTCAAATCCTTGCTAGTTTTTGATTCTGTGTTACTATTTGTGTTTTAGATTCCGTGTTCACGTGTGTTAGCATGCTATTTCTATTTACCATGCACTTGGTGACTGAGTGAAGCATGAAATTACTATCAAATGGAAATGTTCTAATTTGACTTCTGGACATGGAGGTCCCTGAGTCCTTAACCACTAATAATACTAGTTGGCTTTTAAAATGCAGAGAATTATTTTTAATTTTATCAGTCCAGGAACAAAATATTTCTGTTGCTTGTGGCTTGATATGGAGAGGGGCCGAGGCTTCACTGACTAGCTATCTTGACTGAGATATTTTACCCAGATCTATTGACATGTGGTCTAGGATTCCGCCTATGCTTCTTAGACCTATCCACTCTTTCTGAATGAATGCTGTAAGTCAACCCTGGCATCAGAATCATTTCTTTGAGTTGCAGGATGTCAGGAGTCATGAAAAGAGTATCAATTTTAAAAGTTAAACACGGTAATATAAACCATCTCCTGCTGCTTAGGGTAGCCGCGTGGCTGGGGCAAGTGAGTTAACCCTTCTAAGGGATAATCTCCTTATTAACAATAAGTATAATATTAGCTTTACCTCAAATTTGTAGTAAGAATTAGAGATATTATATGTAAATTATCTAAAATGGTAGTTGGAGCATGGTACTTGCTTAGGAAGTAATACTTATCACATACTACTCAAATGCATTAACTACAATAACTGACTTATTAATCTAATAAGAACAATTCAGGACATCAATTTAGCTGTTACTTTAGAGAAATGTTTAGGAAAATGTGGGCATCTTATAGCTAAATTTTACTGAATTAACAGACTAAGAAATATTTTTCGTCTGAGGTGCTACACTGAAATTTCCAAAGATTAAATGTTTTAGAATTTGGAGGAGTCAATAAAAAAAAAAAAAATAGTTCTTGCTTTTTAGTCTTGGCCTCATATACTATATTGCACAGATGCAAACAAAGATGATTGACATTATTACTGCCTCCCCCTCAGATTTTATGAAGATCAACATGCATTATTTATAATCAAGTAATATTTGTGATCAAGCATTCTTGCTGTGATTTCAAGGAATTTGCAGTTAATGCAACAACTTTGGATACCTAGTTGAAAGAACAGGAGATAAGTCATCCAAGAAGCAATGATTTACACAGATACCTACAAAGATAGGTAGTTTATTTGAAATTCAAACATATTTTCCTTACTATCATTTTGAACTTTCTACATTGTATAGACAAGGGTCAATTTCTGAGGCTGCACAGTAGATTAGATGCCCTGATAGAACTGATTCATTTCTTCCATGGTCGGTTTGATTCATTTTTCTATAGCAAACAAAATAAATAGACCAATTGTGTAGATGGTTTGTGATCTGGAGATCTTACTATCTGGACCAAACTAATAGGTTGGCTCTAATCCATTTCATTCATTACAATTTATTAGAGAATAGTTTGGAAGTATCGATAGGATTTCTAATTTGCCAAATTGTTTTATGTGGATTCAATCATAATTTCTGATTGTACTAAGCACCTAAAATATGAGCCAAAGAACCTGTAAGCTTTTTAAAATGCTGATAATATGCATCAATCACATATTTTAGATGGCACATACATCTCTTTGCTCCTTTAATAATGAAGTAGAAAAAACACACAACTTTTAGAAATTAAAGAAAGAATGCAAGTAGAATTACAGGCTACTATGCATGCCAGCTTTGAAGTCAAATTATGTGGATAAGAGTTTTGATTTACCTAAAGCCACAGGATTTTGGGTAACTTTTCTAACCTCTCTAAGCCACTTATTTTTCCATCCAGACTGTAAAGTAGAGATAACAATAAAACTTACTTTACAAGACTGGAATGAGAGTTACAGCAGACAAGGTACACAAAGCATGTTAACAGAGTGAAAATAAAAAGCACTGAGTAAATATTGGCTGTGATTATTTCACTTGCATCTATTAAGCCCATTTCATCCTACTTTTTATAGTCAGAATAATGGATAACTTTGACACATTTTAAGCAGATTTTGTTTTGACAAATACTTAAACCTGGCAAATGGACTGATTTTCTGTATATTTTTGTTCACCTCTAAATCAATGTAACTTAGAGAGCTGAAGAAGAAAACAAGCTCTCTAATTTGGTTCTCAGTTTAATCAAGGCTGAAAATTAGGTCAGCATTTTTGAAAAATAATGGATTTGTAAGACACATAAACAATTGATTAGCAAGTCAATAGTGACATCAGCTCCTTTATTTTGCAATCTTTTTAATTGCAAGTTAGAGACTGGTCAGAGAAAAGTAGAATTAAGGATCAGGAAATCTTCATTATCTTTAATTACAATCCAGAAACTTAACCTGTTAGCTGACCTCCTATTATAAAAAGGGAAAATATATTTTAAGTTAAATTTATGTTGATTGTGTCCTTTGATTGTGATTGCGTTCCTTTTGTTGTTTGCTTTCCTTCTAAATAGTATTATTGAACACCAAACCCCTAATAATAGCTAAAGGTTTTGAGTTCATTAAATGACTATATGGAAAGCCAGACATAAATAACCTTTTAAACACATTTTTAAGTTTTAAAACAATTGCTGAGTGTAAGGGCTGACACTTAGAATGTGAAAGTGTGACGGATTGTATTTCACAGTATCTTAAAATTTTTAAGCTTTTGTTTAGTCTTGTGATTTTTGCTTTGTCAGGAAGATTTGTTATTTATATATGTTAATGAATATCATCGTTATTTTAACACTTGAATTCAAAGGTAAGAGGACACGAAGTCTGCCAGGATGATTTAGACGGGTATTTATCCCCAATCAGTAGGCAGACACATTCCCTTCTTCTCTCATTCAAGTGTTTACTCCACCAACTCTTTGTGCCATAGGGACCATCAAAAGAGATTCATTTGGAATAGGGTAAGAAGAGAAAAGAGTTACATCTAAAACAGAATATAACAATATGCTTTACATATTGTTTAGAATATACCTAAGTTAAGCCATTATTCAGCCATTTAAAAAACACTTTTAGTTTACTGTTAATTTTTTTTTAATATTCATATGTTTCAATTTGTTGGTCATGTCATCAAACTCTCGTTTTGAATGCTCTTTTTTTTAAAAAAAATCCTAGAATTCTGGGAGGCGAGGTAGGAGGATCCTTGAGCTCAGAAGTTCAAGACCAGCCTGAGCAAGAGCAAGGACATGTATCTACAAAAAAATACAAAAAAATAGGGCAGTGCCTGTGGTTCAGTGGCTAGGGCACCTGCCCTATATAAAGAAGGTGGCGGGTTCAAACCAGGCCGCTGCCAAATTGCAACAAAAAAAATAGCCGGGTGCTGTATCCCAGCTACTTGGGAAGCTGAGGCAAGAGAATCGCCTAGGCCCAGGAGTTGGAGGTTGCTGTGAGCTGTGTGACGCCACGACACTCTACCGAGGGTGATGGAGTGAGACTTCAGGTAGGTGGGAATGGAAGGGTCAAGGTACTAGAGAGAAATTGATTTAAAAAAACAATAAAAAACAAAAACAAAAGAATATCTCTAGAGGTCATGGAAATGATGAAATGTTTATTAATAAAAATATACTAAAACTTGGTAAAAAGAGTAAAAACAAACAAAAACAACAGAAAAGTGACAGCCTGTGTCATTTTAGTCACAGTACTCTCCCTACATCCCTACCTCCAGCTCAGTTTAATGAAAGCACCATTCTGCACAGATCTACCCAGAAAACAGGACTCCCTACTCCCCCAGCTTCAATGAGGGTTAAGTGAATCTCGCTGGGGACAGCAGACCACCAGCATTACTTACCTTCTTGCATTCCAAGTGAAAGAACATAATTTCTCATGAATATGGTTGTAGGTTGGGTGTTTTGTACAACTACCCAGTTCCTACCCACAGGACAAACACTTTATCTCAAAAAAATAAAACATAGAGAAAATCAAAATTAAAATGCAAATTAAAATTCGATCATATTAATAATATCAAACATAAATGGAATAAATAAATGAATCAAAAGTCAGGAATTGTCAAGATAAAGAATGAGATCCAACTATTTGTTGTCTCCAAAAGACATAATTCAGATTCAAATAAACAAAGAAATTGAAGCATACAATTAGAAAATGATAATATCATGAAAATGGCAAGCTTTAGAAAACTGGAGTGCCTATAATAATATAGCCACTTTAAAAGAAAAATGTTACTAGAGATAAAGAGAAACAGTTCATAATAAAACGTGATCACTCTATGAGGAAGGAATAATAATTATAAATATATACACGTCTAACAAGAGAGCTACGGAACACGTAATGCATATCTAACAGAATTGAAGGAAAAAACTAGACAATGCGTCGAAAATAATTGAAAACTTCGATACACACTTTCCATAATGAATAGGAAAACCATGCAAATGATAAGCAAGGAAATTGAAAACTTGAGCAATACAATACACAGAGTAGACCTAACAGACGTCTGTGGTGCTTTCCACCTACACTGTTACACACTTTTCTAGCACAGATGGAAACTCCTCCCTGGTAGAATATAGACTAGGCTACCAAACATTCTCTAGTTAGTTTAAAAGGATTGAAATCACTCAAATCATATAAAATATATTCCCTAATGATAATGAAATGAAATTAGAAACTAATCAAAGTATATTTAGAAAATATCTAAACATGTGGAAATTAAATAATAGTACTAAGCAACCAAAGGATCAAACAATAAATCACAAGAAAAATTACAAAATACTTTCAGATGAATTAAACAGATGATAAAACACACCAAAATTTACGAGATACAGCTAAAGCAGCGCTTAGAGAAAAATTTATAGCCATAAATGCCTACATTACAAAAAGAAGATATATCTCAAATCAACAATGTAAACTTCTGTCTTAGACACTGGTCTAATTCCATTTATAAGAATTCTAAAAATGGACAAAACCATAGAGTTAAAAAGGATGAATGTTGTCATACATAAATTGTCTCTCAATAAAGTTGATTTAAAAGTTTTTTAAAAGATTGAAAAGCAATATATAGTATTATAAAGTGTATACGTAAATATATTGATAGGAGGTGAGAGGCAGGGAGATAGACAGTTAAGTAAATACTATAATATGCTGGTATGTGCATGTGATAAGCATAGGATAATTTTAACTTCCAGAAGAAACTGATAACTGTGGTTAATAGCAAAAATTGAAAATAAAGTAGAGTTAATATGGTCTAATATCTTAGCATTATTAGGAATATGATAAGAGTAGTGGTGTATTTTAATAAGCTTTTTAATGTCAAGAGTTAGGATAATCAGAAGAACATAAGAAAAGGGGGAAAAAGTTGAATCTAGAAATATCCTAGGACTCATCAATTTTGCTCTAGGAGAACATTCAATTGAAATACATAAATATATGCTTTAAAGGCATATATAAGCATATTCATAGCTATGCTGTTCCTAATAGTAAAATCTCAAAAATACCCAAGAGTACATCGGCAACAGAATGGTTCAATAAATTGCTGTTTGTCCACACAGATTATAGTACGAGAATTAAAGAATTATTTTCTATATACAACATACACAACTCTCCCAAACATAATATGAGAGAAAAATGGTAAAAGAGCAAAGTTTGTGGGTAGTTAGAACTGATCTATGGAAAGCAACATCAAAAGTCTGTAGAGTGGTTCCCTTTAAGTCAGAGACAACATGTAAATGTGGTGCCCGGCATGTTGTTAATGGTCTCCTTATCACCTGGGTTTGTGGCTGCCCTGCACAGTGTGTTTATCTTGTAAGAATTCACTAAAATTATGATGAGTGAATGATTCCACATGTGCTATATGTCAGTAAAACTCACTAATAAAAATAAATTTACCTGTAAAGAAATCAGTTGGTGTATTTTACACGGAACTTTTAAAAATATATATTATTTTTGGCCTAGAATGATAAATCATGCCTATAATTCCAACAGTTCAGGAGGCTGAGGCAGGAGGATTGCTTGAGTTCAGAAGTTCAAGACCAGCCTGAGAAACCTGGTTTTGAAACCCTGTCTCTACTAAAAATGGAAAAATCATGTGGGTGGTGGTGTACACCTGTAGTCTCAGCTTCTCTGAGGCTGGGCCAGGAGATCTCTTGAGCCCAGGAGTTGGACATTGCAGTGAGGTATAATTATGCTATTTCACTCTAGCCTGAGTGATTGAAGACCCTATCTCCAAAAAAAAAAAAAAAAAACCATATATACACACACACACACACACATACCCATATATATTTATATAGACATACATACATATGTGTATATATATATAATTATATAAACAGTATATATGTATAGTGTGTATACATATATATTTCATTTTTGCTTCATCCTCAATCTCTCTAACAAAGAGCTTAACATTGATTCAGTCATGTCTTGATATCTGTGAAAATTGTCACTAAACAACAAACAATGAGCTCAACACTGATGGTTTTAGTACCATTAGTACATTTACATTAATGATGCAAGCTTTTATAAAAATACTAAATGCATCCATAAGTGTACCTTATTAGATAATTTAAATATTACAGGGTACTTAATTACAAATCAATTTTATTAAAATTCACATATTTAATAAATGTATTATAAACAATATTGTCAAATCCAATAAATCATATTGCTTCACAAAGATAAGTGATAAAGAAGCTAATTGAATACATACATGCTAAAAAAATAGTTGAAACTTGCAGAGATACATGTTGCAACTCAAATATCTACTCATGGGCATAATCCCAGATCTTTTATTATAATTTAACAATATAACTTTTGAAGAAAAAAGTAATTACTCTTTATCACCACCTTCAACTAATCCCTCTGAATATGGTGATATTCAGAGGAATAGTTCATTTACTTTTTATCCTTTTCTCATTTTTTATTCTGTTTTTTCCTATCTTCTCCCCTCCTTTCTTTCCCTTTTTCTCTTTTCATCTTTCTTTCCTTTCTTTCCTTTATCTGATTTTTCTTGCAGTTCTTTTTTTTTTTTTTGGCCAGGGCTGGGTTTGAACCCATCACCTGTGGTATGTGGGGCCAGCGCCCTACTACTTTGATCCACAGGCATTGCCCTATCTTTGATTTTTCTTGATTAAAAAATATGGTCACCAGATGAAGGGCAATAATACATTTAGCACATACAATGACTTTCCGCAAAGTAGCAAAAGACATACTTTTCTTTAGAGGGACCCTGTCCATATTATTTGGGCAGGGAAAAATAGACTGAATTTAGCTGTCTTGGCCCCTCATCTGGGTGCCTAAGTACAAGGCACAACTGACTAACTGTTCTCACTGACCTTTGTGAAGGGAAAAGAAACACGGCACTGGGACAGACCATTTTCCCATAGTGTGTAATTAGTACATAATTACATCACTGGTGATTCTGGAAAGTAAACTATAACCAACAAGATTGTTCATTAGAGGAAGATTACACTTTTATTTTATTTTATTTTTTTCTTTTTTATTGTTGAGATTTATCAAAAGCACAAACAATTAGGTTACAATGATTGCATTTGTGAGGTAACATCCTGCCCCCAAGGAGTGTGCCGTACACCATAACCCCTCCTCCACTCTATCCGCTCTCTCCTTCCTTCTAATACAATCCCCTACCTTGTATTAGATCTTCTACTGCCTTCATAATAGAAATGAGTACAATGGATTCTTGCTTCTCCTTTCTTGTGATGCTTAACTAAGAAGAATGTGTTCCAACTCAATCCAGGTTAATACAAAAGATATGAAGTCTCCATCTTTTTTAATGCCTGAGAAAATGCTCATCTTCCCTGATCATCAGAGAAATGTAAATCAAAACCATTTTGAGATATCACCTAACCCCAGTGAGAATAGCCCTCATCACAAAGTTTCAAAGCTGCAGATCCTGGTGTGGTTGTGGAGAGAAGAAACACTTTTACACTGCTGGTGGGACTGCAAACTAATACGACTTTTTTTGGAAGAAGAATGGAGAATCCTCAAAGAACTCAAATTGGACCTTCCATCTGATCCTGCTATCCCATTACAAGGCATCTACCCAAAAGAAAAAAAAATCATTTTATCATAAAGATATTCACACTAGACTGTTTATTAAATCTCAACTTACAATCACCAACATGTGGAAAGAATATACTTTTTAAATTGTGAAAGACAGGATATCCTACAGAATACTTAATACTTGAAAATCTTTTGAAACATTGGAGGATCAGGTGACAATGGTCACAAAGGATTTTTAAAAAATAAAACAGCATCTACATGATAATGGAAAGAGAAAATATTAAAACAATTTAAGGGGAAGAGTGGTCAAAGAGAGGTGGAAAGAGAAACACCTACTGTGTCACAGGTGAGCACAAATTAGAAGTGACAAATTTAGCTAACAATGAAGTGGTGACTTTACAAAGACTTCCAAGTCAACAACACAATGATCTGTAATAAAGGATTTAGATAAACAGTGGGGCCCTTTGGGGACCTGAAATAAAAGGTACAATAGAGAATAAAAAAGCTGTGACAAAATAGGCCAAATAATTTATTTGCCTCAGTCTATGCAAAAAAGCTTTGAACTAGGTTGCTTAGAGTACTAGATCAAATCATAATAAATGCATACAAATGAAGTAGATAAACATGAAGTAGATGAATCACTACACATGGAAGGCACACACTCAACCAATGGAGGCAATGAAAGTAAAATTTTAACTATTATGCAAAATGTATAGCCTGTCGTTATGAACAGCTGAATAAGCTGGGGAAATGTACATTGCTGGCATAACTCTCATCCGTAACAATAGCCCTGGAATGACTCCTCCATGCCAGAGAGCCCTTCCACACAAGGCAAGCAAGTCCATCATTTAAAAAAGATGTGGGAGAAACAATGGCATATTTTGTTTTAAAAAAAATCATGTTATGCCTATTGCTCATAATAATTTTATTATACTAATCCGTTTATATAAAAACAATTTCATTCTCACAACAACGTTACAGATAAGTACAATTATCCAACTTATCATTTTGTTGAGAAAAGTATATATACTAAGCGAAATGTGTATTTATCATGAAAATTTTTACGGAGTGTATTGAATGGGAAGATAGGATCTCTATCTGTCCTCCAGTAAGTATCTCAGGAAGAAGTTAGATGTAATAGTATAACACAAAGAAGAAAAGTGTTATAATCTGTTAGAGAGGGAGTTGTCACGTAGTTTGGAGATTTCTAGGAGGAAGAGATAGTATAATTAATATATTCAGGATTGTCTCCATTTTCTGGCTCAAGGTTCCTAAACCCTTGGGATTCACTGCATGTTGGGGGTATCTTCTGTTATTTATAAGGAGTCCCTTTTGATCATACCTAAGTATGTGCTAATAAGGTGATTTAGGGTATGGCTCCAAGAGAATCTCGGGATGGGGCTAAGCAGCAGGAAGATTAAGTGATTAGAGGAAATTTAGAGATTTGAGTTCTACTCACCAATCTCTAGAAAGAAGGGGGAGGGGCTGGGGATCAAATTCTACCAAACTCTTGAACAATGAGATTTGATGAACTTCCTGGTTGGTGGACATACCAGGGGCCCACAAAGGCAGCACATCTGGAGTTCCACACCCCAGCCCACATACATTACCTGCTCATGTCGCGTTTGGCTTTTTATGAGTTATATACTTTGTAATAAGACAGTAAGGTTGGTAAGTAGTTTCCCCTGAGTTTTGTGAGCCACTGTAGTGAATTTTGAGCCTGAAGAGGGTTTTGTAGGAATCTTTGATTTGTACAATTTGGGGACCCATTGTGCACAATTAGCATGAGAAGTGAGGGACAGTCTTGTGAGACTGAGCCCTTAAGTTGTAGCTCTGCACTAACTTTGGGTAGTTAGCACCAGACCTGATTTGAATTAAGAGTTACCCAGTTGATGTCTAAAGAGTTAGATAGTTGTTGGTGTGGAATAAAACCAATATATATGGTGACAGACGAATTATGAGTACAGAAACCCTTTTTCCCATAGAGAATATTACTTACAGAGGAAATGTTTGACCTGGGTCTTATAATGCATAGGGTATATTCATACTTGGAAGGTCGGAAAGTCATGTCGGCAAAAGACAATGATTCAGGAAATATGAGAAATGTAAATACTAAGAAAGAAAAGACTAAAAGTTTTTAGTGTCTTTTTTGCCTTACTGTATATTATCATCATATGCTGATAACATGGTGGTCTACGTAACAATAAAAATATCCTTTATAATTAATAATTTAATTAGATAGAAGATTAATAGATATATCAATAGCTTTCTTAGAAATCAATAACCAATTAGAAAATAGGAAAAGATCTAATTCCCGATTGCAAAAGAATGTAAAAATCCATAGAAACAAACTAAATAAGTGATCTACAAAACAGGAAAGTATAAAACTTGAAAAATGAACATAGAAACAAATTATTGCAGAGTGCCAAGGTAAATAATAATAGAAATAATCAAGATGGGGGTGTTTCAATTTTCTTCTATTTATTTAAACAACAAATAGCAATGTGAATAAGCATCCCATTTTTCTCCTGAGGGATGAGAGCATGCAGTTTATAAAATATCTCAATTTCATCTGAAACACTAAGTGATTAAGGAATGTCAGAAGCATTTTTGAAACAATAATAATGAGACATTCTCCCTGTTACTATGATGGCTCCAGAAACACAGGTGTACTCCTCAGAAGAAGTTGCCTTAAGGAGGGGGTCTGGGGGAAGTAGGGGCTTTGAAATAAGAAGGGATGGTGATTCCATGGAAACAGTAGCAGAAAAGACTTATTTACTATGCTCCATGCTGCTGGAACAAAAGATACTTTTAATAAGCATGTTCAACAATGATAAAAAAGATATGACCTTAAATAAGAGTCAATTTAAATTACTTTTCAAATGGACAGAGCCTACATGGTAAAGGGACTAAGTTTATCACAGAAAGAACAAATACCGTCATTAAGCCACAATGTTTGGGATGCCTGTTTAAAACACCGAGACTGATGGGAAGGGAACCTCCTGCCTCCTGATGTGCTGCCAGGAATGGTTAGATAGATCAGGCATTTCTTTTAGGATCACGTCGAAGTGGGAATGGCTTATAATACTTGCAGATTAAGCTCAATGGGGAGAAATCATCCCAATGTGTCCTCTGTACTTGGCAAGAAAGAGATGTGGCATTATAATGCACTTAAATTGTGAAACTCATTTTGGCTGAGGAAGCCAGGTCTTGGAATGTGTTTGCCAAGAGAGTAAAATGATACAAATATGCATGCTGAATTATACGTAAATATGCATATATACATAGCCACCCACACACACCATGTTTGGGTGATAAATAGACCCACGATGGTATTGAGCTCTTCAGATAGTCAAGGAGTAGTCTAGGAGGGCTCAGGATGCATCGTACTTGGGGAAAGCATTAACTCCCATACACAGTAGCATGTTTTCCAGAACCCATTTAGTCTGGGTTCAAAGGGATTTGAGGCTCTTGAACTGTTAGGACTTGAAAGATGAGAATGGGCTGCTTATGACACGAGCCACAAATCTTGAGCATATGGAAGGGGCTGACGTGCTGTGCTTCACAAATGAGAAATTTGTCTCTCTTGGCTTTTTAGGAGGTGCTGTATGCTGAGACGCTGAGAAAGAACAGCTCTACCCGCAAAGCCTGAATGACGCCCTGTGCCTTTCACAACACCTTGCAATTTAAGTTTGAGGCTGAATCTAATGTGCTGGGAAAGAGGTCAATTGTAACAAACAGAGGTGAAAAGAGCCCCACAGCTGTAACTCGCACCGTCAAAGTTTCTCAACCAGCTTTATATTTCAAATGGGAGGAGGAAAAAAGGTTGGAGGAAATAGTCTAGTTTCCTTCTAAACAAGACAAAATGAAAATTCGATGGTGTATCATTCTGCCACGTGAAACTGACAACCCACACTGGAATGAATTAGCCTTGAAAGCGTTGAGGGTGGGGTGAGGCTGGGTTCTTTTTCATATAAAAGATGTTATTAGATACTGCTTTTTAAAAAACATAAAGGAGAATAAAGCTGCAGGTCAGATGACAAATGATGCTGAACCCATTTCCCTTTGCTCCTTCACTTGCGACTTTGAATGTGACTGACGGGTTACATTTTGCGCCTCTCCTCTCCGTGCCTGTAAAGTGCAGGCAATGCTAGTGAACTGCTGAAGCCCAACTATGTTTACAAGGCTAGCACCTGGAATTACCTTCATCAGGTGACAGTTGTTGTCTTATTAGGTAACAGTGGAAATCATTTGGATCTGTAATTGCTCTCAGGGACAAGTGGAAGCATCTGTACCCTTGGTCCTTCTCATCTCTAGGGCAGGCTTCTGGCCTTCAGAGCAAATTCGCTGGTCTTATGTCTCCTCAAAACAAAAATGACAGTCCCTACGTTCTCCCTGTGATGAATATTCCCAGCCCCCCCACCCCCGCCTTATAAAGGCTTCTTTCACAATCCTTCTGAAATACATTTACCTTAATGAAATAATCGGGCCAAACTAATGAGCTTCTCTTTGGATGACACGCTGGTATGGCTTGCCGGGTAGACGATGAGGTAAAACACAAAGGCGGTGTTGATGATAGTGAACACCAGCTTGACAGGGCAATAACTATAAAATCTTGCTGCTTGTAATAATCTCTACAACACAACCGCAATACCAGCACACCATATGTCACAGTACAGCAATCCATCTCTCCGAGTGTCACTTCCTTAAGCAGGTTCCAGAAGAACCTATCATTATTTTTAAGTAGGGGGAAAGGACACAATTCCATTGCTGTACTACCTCAGTCACTCTGGTTCTAGCCTTCAGCTGATTTATTTATTTTCATGAAAAGAAATCTATAGATTTCAAGTTATCACATCGGATATCAAGAGATCTGTGGTTTACATTTTTTTGTTAGTGTCCTTTGGAACATTTTCTTCCTAATCATGCAGCCTTCTGAAAAGAATGATCTTTCCTTTTAATCATGTTTAATTTGAACAACAAAGAGATTTCTGAAATTTGTTAGCAACTGTTTAATCATGTATATATATAAATTGTATATGTGTGTCATTGGATTTCTGAGGTTCTCAGTACCTACTGCTATACTAACGGATGGGATTTAAGGCCAGAACAGAAACCAAGTAGCAACAGAAGGACAAAACAATTTGGTAAATGAGAATCTTTAGGACTTACCATAATAATGGTAACTTAACTTTTTATTTACATTGTACCTAGACAAGGGAAGATTACAGCAAGGCAACAGTGACTCATACAACTATCTTCAGGCTCCAAGTTTAGAAAGCAAATAATGTTGATAATGAACAAATTAACTGTACTGCTGGAGTTAAATAAAAAAAGAAAATCATTTTCCATAGCAAAATCTTTTTCGGAAATACCATTTAGGGTCTATTAGGTGGCTGATAAATTTGGTGCTTGTAATTTCAGAAAGACTTTATTTTGTGTGTTCTATCTCATATTAATACATTATTGGAGATAATTGGGCAAGTTACCTAGTGTTTCTGTGACTCAGCTCCCCCATTTGTGAAGTGAGAGTAACGAATAATAATATCTACTTTACTGGGTTCCTGTGATGAATTAATAGTTAATACACGTAAAGTGCTTGGAATAGTTCTTGGATCAAATGTAATACAAGTGGTTGCTACTATTCTTTCTTTGTTGTTATTTACAAGAGGATTCAGATGAGACTGAACTCTACTCCTGGGCTACCAATTGCTAGATGGTTTACACTACAGTGGTTCTCAGTCTTCCTAATGCTGCGATGTATTTTCATTGTTACAAAGGGGTCCTGACCCACAGGCTGAGAAATGCTGGTTTATTGTAACCCACTGTAAGCTTCTGTAATTGAGGACAATGATATTATCTTCCTCAGCTGAGAGGAGACAATGACATAAGCCACGTCTGTGTCTGGCACAGTGTAAGTTTATCTATTCATAATAATGATGAAAATATTTCCAAGATTACACTCTTGGTTACATTAAGAAATAAGAAAATGAAGCTCTCCAAGCAAGTAGAATTTGCTTGTGTATTCCAACCTCTTAAATTCTCAAATTCCAACAAAATTAATTATCTTTTCCCTAAGTCAGTCTAGAGAATCCCTGATTACATAAACTCACATCTTACATAGGGCTTTCTCAAGATTTGATGCATAGATATGAAACAAATAAACCACATATAGGGATCGTGCAAATATTTATACTCCAGTGTAAAATAATGTGTAGCTGGAGTATCGGGATGAGACAAATGGCAGCATGCTCTTCATCCACTTCTCTAAGAAGGTGATATTTCAAACTCCCCAGCAGATGGGGGCGGGGGAGAACCAACACCAAACAAACAAAAACCTCCCAAACAAAACACGGGATAGCATGTTAAAAAAACACCCAGACTGCTAAGTCTATCGTGACTCCTTTTTTCTTTCCTCATTAATTTCTTAATCCTTATTTGATTGTATAACTTAACAACTATGTAGGAAAAAAAAAATAAAAGGAAACTGTATCTAGTTCTCACTACTACTGTTTAGGGGCTTATACAGTTCTTGAGGCATAAACCAAGAGGTTTTCCCTAAATGGGAAGCCGGCAGGAAACTTTCACCTGCTCTGCAGGCAAGCAGCACTTTTCAGGGAATCTCAATGAACTCAGAGCAACTGCTCTTTTGTTTCAATGTTTGATGTTACAGGTAGAGAAGATATTTCACTCCTATGTACTACAGGTCGGGCTTCCTCATTCAAACAGAAAGATATCACCAAAGATTTAAAAGAAAAGGATGAAAGAGGAAATGTGACTATACACAGAAGGAAGAAAATGTGTTGTAATTGGTTTTTACATAGAATATTAGTTACTTAAATCATGCTTACCCAGATGTGCACTAAAGCTGTTGTACTTTCATACCCTTCACTCTGGTTGAGACGGAGCCAGTGGTGTTCCCACGGAGATACCTCACACTGTTCACTTACGGTTTCTTTTCTAATTAATGATTAATGCCATCTCCTAATTATGGAGAGTAGCAGGTTTCAGAACATAAAGGATAGCCAGAAAGTTTGAATTCCTGTGGCTTCCTTTTCAGTCTATTACTAATTTGTAGGGCTAATATGCAATTCTACCTTATGCTTTCCTCATCTATAAGAGGAAACAACATTCTAAAACAAAGAAGAAACTTCTGGAAAGGCAAACTTTGGGTCATCTGTGGGTAGCTTGTGTCACAGATCCAACCCCACAAAGGTACTTTTGCTGGCAAACTTTTTTTAAACTTTGGGTTATTATGCTAATAATAAGGAGTATTAAGAAGCCGTGATTTGGGTTTTGAGTTTCTCTTGAAAAACTTGAAATTCTGGCAGCGTTAGACTAGAACACCTGCATGGCAAATTTGTCTAAGTGGCTGTTGCTTCCTTGAGATGGAGTTTTTGCTCTCCACTTACGAGAGACTTTGCAACGCTCTTGTCTCATCCATCTCCCTTCTCACTCACTCACTGTATTTAAATGACCTTGTAGAGCCCAGTCTTAGAAATCATGCTACTAAGTCAGTTAAGTCAGAACCCTCCTGCCCCCCAATTCCCATCCTGGATATCTGATCTCCCTTGATACTTTCCCACATTTCTCATCTTCCATCATTCCCCAGGTAATATCTCACAATGCTAGCCTTCTTTGAGCAAGAATACCATTAGGTCAGCCAAGCAAAGAATTAGCCTACTCTCTTAGTAATTCTCCATCCATTGATCACAACCTCCCTGACCTTGCTCTTTGGCTAAAATTCCCAACTTTCCTTGCTGTATTCAGAGCCAAGCTCAATCTTCCTTCCCTGCTGTAAAACCCGTTACAGTACTGATTATCCTGACAGTTCTGAATGTTATACCTTACCATTTAAACAGTGTCATGAATAACTTTTTTCTTTAACATTTTGCTGACAATTTTTGTCAAATTCTTGAAAGAAACATACAACTTAAAAATTTATAGTATATAGGCTGGCTTGAATCCAAGTCCACCCTGAGCAAGAGAGAGATCTCATTTCTACAATAAATAAAAAAACGTACCAGGGGTGGTGGTAAGGGCCTATAGTTTCAGCTGCTTGGGAGGTTGAAGCAGGAGAAATTGCTTGAGCCCAGGAGTCTGAGGTTGCTATGAGTTATAATAATGCCACTGGACTCTAGCTTAGGTGACAGAGACAGACTCTGTCCAAATGAGTGGACTATTAGTTAAGATACCTTATGTCTTATAAATAGAGATATGTGATCATTTTATATAATCTCTTGCACTATTTCCAGATAATTCCAAACTGCTTTTAAAATTATTTTACTAACTGTATTCTTGGGGGTTTTATTTTAATTATCGCTCAATATATTATCTATGATTAAATGAAATATGCATAGTCTCTTTTCATTAATATTTCAAGGTGCAAAAGAAGTGGATAAAAGATCAAGTGCCAGTAGTCTGTGTGGTGTCTACACTTAGTTCTTATAAGCTGGAGTTCATCAACCATACTTTTTGATATTTTCTTTCCAATCAGTTCTCAGGCATTCATTTGCCTTTTGCAGTTAGTTATTTTACTTTTACGGAGTTTGTTCTATTTGATAATACCCTGATTTTTACTTGTGTATACCGATGTATTTAGCTTCAGATAAAATATTCAAACACTTTAAGCTGATTTATTATAAGTATTTGTGGAAAAAACACTTACCTCCAATTTACATAGCCTGTACTTGGTTAACTCTAAATAGCATTTGTAATAAGTATCAGAAAGGTTTTATTTATTATCCTAAATATAAAATCAGTTTAATTTTAATAAATTAAAAATTGAGTCTCTACATATGGTTTGAAGTTAGACTTTTTAAAATGAAAAATAACATGATCATAAATACTGTATTCTAAGTGATAATTTTTACAGATAGTTATCATCCCATCATCTATGTTGTTTGATATTTTGCAAATACCAACTGTTATTATTCTAATAATATAAAAACAAAGTTGTACAACAAAAGACTGGGTCTATAAATTGAAATTACTTAGGAAATCCAGTGTTAAAAACAGCTTCTACTAAGTCTTGATTTAATTCTTATTTAATAGAAACTGAAGTAACCAACAAATTGCTTTATGTGTTTTTATAGGTAAGATTTAAATTATGAAATAATTTACAAATTGTATTTTTATTCCATTGTCCCAAGACATCCTAATAGTCTTGGGAGTCCCTTCCCTTGGACAAAATTAGTGAGGTGTTTTTGCAGAAGAATCAATGAAAACAATATTTTAGCCCAAACTATTGAGAACTTTAAGGAGTCTGCATGTGTTTATTGAATGAATTACCTTCAAGCTTTTTAACGAATAAATGCTGTTTGAAATTATCTTCTATTTTTATTTATAAATATTAGTTGTCTCTTTTTTGAGACTTTGGGAAAAAAATAAAGAAGTTAACTGACGACTCCTACTTAACTTCAAAGTCTAAGCATCTTATGATAGACATAATTTTATCTAACAATGTGAATGTTACTTTTTTTGCATTATTATTATTATATATTATTTCTCAGTATTTCGTTGCAGCAATCATCTGATTTCTTTTCCGAATGTATTTATCTTTGTTCATTCTTTACGAGGTTTTTGTTTCTAATCCTTATCTCAGACACTGTTATTGTTATTAAATTTCAAGCCTCTTTAATTTTGTGAAGGCAAAAAGTGGAAACCAAATAAACTTGTGTATACGTATAGAGAAAACAAAACAAAAATGCTGCAGAATGCCACTCATTTCACCTCCAATAATCCAATTGTAATGGTAAGGTAACTGTGAATGAATGAATGAATGAATGAATGAATGTGTATATGGCAATGGTTATGTTTTTGTTTTTCTTTCTTCCTTTTTTAGTCTTATTTTAGTGGAAAATACTGTGCCAAGTAGAAGAGTTCCCAAGGCAAATCAAAGTAAGAGGCTTGCTGTTCTACAATCAGCAGTTACTAAATGTCAGTATTTATTTCCTGTTCATAGTAAAAGATAATGTCTTGAATAGTGTGCTTCTAAGTTCCTATCTAAAACTGTCTAGAAGTTTTAAAGATGTAGGTTAGCTAACAAACTTTATTATGCCTCAATTTAACTCAGAACTTGTAAAAAGTTGAATTCCCACATTATACCTGGAGAATCTAACAACAACAAATCTGCAGTTTAAACAAATTAGGCACATAATTTTTTGTCTATCTGGCTATTTTTAGCCCGTATAATAAACATACAATGTTTATTATCGAAAATAACTATAGAAAAAAATATTCTATGTTTATTATAGAAAATATAATAAGCTTTATGGAGTGTCTGTTCTGTACCCTTCATCCATACCCCACCCCCAAACATGGTCACTGAATAAGATGTAATGTTATGCACTTAGCTTTAATCAAGGACTTAAGAACTGGTTATATAGTAGTCCTCCTTGTTTGTAGGAGATACATTCCAAGATTCCCACTGGATGCTTGAAACTGCAGGTAGCACCAGACTCTCTATATGCTGTGTTTTTTCCTATATATACATGTTTATGGTAAAGTTTAATTTATAAATTAGGCATAGTAAGAGATTGTCAACAATAACTCATCAAAAAGAACAATTATAATAATATACTGTAAAAAAAGTTATGTGAATGTGGTCTCTCTCTTTTTGGCAAAATAATTTTACATTATGTAGTATTTTTGGACCACGGTTGACTGTAGGTGCAAAATATCAAAATCACAGATAAGAAGGGAATACTTTGTAAGATATTACAATGCTCTTTAAAACAGCTGTGGAAGATATTATAAATTATTGTATTTTATTAAAAACATATACACATTTAAAAATATATTTATCATTTCTTTAATCTCCAAAAAAAATTAAATGTTTAAGCATAATAAATATGATGGCTTTCATTAGTAAATTTCTTCTTTCTGCTTATCTGCTTATCTCTATCTGCTTTTTCTTTCAATATCTTATCATTGCATGTCAAAAACACTGGAGAAGTAGTAGTTTTAAAATCCACAGGCCTATCTATTCTAATAGAATAGAATCTTATTGGAGGGGTCCTCTAGTATTAATTTTGAAAGTATTTTCTAGGTATTTTAGATTTATACCCCATGACCCCTCAACTAAATTAAAAACCACAGCTATAGGCAGTGAAAAAGAGGTCATCTTCAGGATGTAAATTAATATAATAAAATTTTAACCCTGTTCATAACCAGCTTCTATCATCTGATCTGCATGTATCTATAATCAAACTAATAACAGAAATTTCAGATTCACCACCAGAAGTGTTGAGTAATTTTTCTAACTGCTGGTTTTATGAAGACATGAATGGAGGAGAATATTATACCTAACAGGGAAAAATGTCTTCATTTTGATTATTTTTTTCTTTCTCAAAGCTTCTATCTCTGCATCTCTCTATGTCTCTCTCTTACCCTTTCACTTCTACTGGAATCCTCCCTTTATCCTAAGGCATACATCCTGTCACCCCAATATTGCATACCGTTATTGTGTATAGTGATTATACTTTTACACTTGTTGAAACCCTAAGGGCCTTTCAGCCTTGGTCCAGTTACTTGTTGGACAAAGATCTAATTACTGAGAAAACAAGGATTGCCAAGTAGGAAAGGAGTTTTTTATACCACACATGGGAGAGGAGATGCTGCCTCGAATCTGTCTCTCTTTAACAGAGAAGAGGGACTTTTATAGGCTGAACCATAAGTTGTACCTTGGGCAACTCACAGGGGCAAGGTGCATGGCCCCTTGGGAGTAGGTTGTAGGAGATGGTGGGTCAGGAAGTCTGTCCAGGGGCCTTTAAAATATCAGCTTTTATGTCTTGTGGAAAATCCACCATTGCTACAACTCAAAGGTCAACTGGTTAGTTAAGGAAGACAATTATATCTGTGTCATTGAAATTTATTCATTGAGTGGCCAATTACACACTGACATCCCTTCTGCTTCCATTTCACAAACACAAAAGCTTCTCTTCTTCAGATCTATCCTTCTCCTTACAAATAAATAACAAATTCATTTTTCTTTTCTGTCACTTCAGTAAAATAGAGTCAACTAAAACATATGCCTGATGGGAATATTCTGTAGTCAATTATGTTAGTATATTTAAAGTCAGACAGTATCAAGAGAAGGAAGTCGTTAAGCAAAAGATGATCAGAAAATTGATGCATTAAAGAGAACAAATTTCTCACTGCTTATCTAGAAAACTCGAATATGCTGGGGTCCAAATAATGAGTGTGTTATTATCTCATGGTTGAGAGGGTATGAGGGGACTTGCTGTTTTGTTCAAGCTTCAATATCAAACAGTACTATCAGCCTGACACAATAAAATGGATCCATATTCATTGAACTGATAAATATTCATAGAAAGATTTAAACATTTTTAGGAGAAAAGTAGGTTTTATGATCACATTTGCTCTTTCACTAAGAATATCCCCCCTTCCCAAGAAAAAACAAAATTAACTTTGCTATATAGTGAGTAGGATATTTTCCCCAAACCTCCATCTCCGAACTGCCATGTTTAAACGTAGACCATCATGTCTCACTGAAACATCTTGCACTTTTCAGCCTTCTTTTAACTTTGTTCAATACAGATACTTTCAAAAGCTAAATAGTTTATAAATACTTAAATTCTCAGGAAAATAGACATGCCTAAGTCCTATAGCTCTTTTTTAAATAAATAAAGGGTAAACTCTACCAATATGATGACACATAAAGCAAACAAATCCCCAAAACATAAAACATATATTATTTTTAAAGATATTTATTATAAATACATTTTGCTAAAGGAACTAAGCATTAGGCAAACACTCCTGTGTTTAAGCACAAACACTGATTTTGCAATGGGAGGTCATGATTTTGGAAAAGGCAATCCAAGTAAGAGCGCTTTGCCCCTAGAATCTTCATCCCGAGTATTTTTCCAGTGGTGTCACAAACAGATAAATGTACCTAATTACTAGATTGCACATCCTGATGTATGTTTATTTGACTATGAAAACAACCCACCAAATGTACAATTTTCTCTTCTTAAAAAACATAGTAATTTAAATGCAAAAGATATGTTAATCAGCATTATCATTGAGATTTTTCATATGTCAAGTTAGGATACTTGGAATTATCATTTTGCTGTCAGCAATAAAGCAGCTTACATTGGAAATCCATTAAGGAAACATCTCAACAAACTCAATAAAATAGAACTCACAGTCCCTCCGTCAGACTAAGGCAGGTCTGGTGTCAAAAGACAAAATTAAAACAAATTCAGTTTAAAGATCTTAACTGGCTTTTATTTGCAATTCTAGAATTGGGCAACACTTCATTCTACAAAGTAAAAATGAATGTTCCATTGAGTTTAACAGAAGAGGTTAGCTTTATAGACAGAAAAGGGCTGAGGAAAGCAGAAACAGAAAAAAAAAAGTGAATTAGTAGTTTCTAAGTTGTTTTGCTTGTAAAGATTAAAGCAGAGGGGACTTCTGTGTCATGGCACCTAAAAGAAGTCTGTTGGGGGCATTTGGCTGTCTTTGTCCAGGTTCCCTGGACGTCATATAAACAATTTCATTTTGGACTGGTGGAATTGGGACTTTAGCTCCATCTTGCTTTGGTCTGTTGAGTTTAGAACAAGAGCTCAGTCCAAACTAATGGCATCATGTACACAGTATTTAACAATAGTATGCATTTTACACAATAATTTGGTCGGTACGTAATATTTCAAACAAGAATAAGGAGAGGTAAAGTCCAAGCTATGAGACTGTAGAAAAGGGTCTGTACAACATGAAGAAGAAGAAAATTTGAAAATGAAGGAAATAAGTACTCTTCCAAATTACTGTTCAAGTTCTTTTGAAGTAGAAACAGTCATTGCAATATGAAAATTTGAAGTTGAGGAGTTTTAATCATTGTAGCCGTGGGGGGGACTCAACCAGCAGAAGGGCACTCCCATAAATCTCCTGCAGTAATTGTTATTTTAATTGGCTGGAATAAACTATAATGCCCTCAGGCCCAGTGATAAAACTGTATAAGTAGGCAGCTTTATTCCCTTTAGGAAAGGGACCCACTAAGAAAGTTTATTCTTTGAATTAAGGAAAAAGAAAAAAGAAAAACAGTATTATTATTAATTTTATCAACACTAAATTGTCTAAAAACTGTTCTTTCCCTGTTCCCTCTAGCACATTAGTACATTTCAAATTTTCAGACAGAAAAGTTCATTTGGGGAGCACAGAAGCTGCTTTCTAACTAGTAATTTACCCTAAATTACTTTCAAGGCTACACCCCATCTTTCTACTTTTCTTCTAAGGCCTTGAGAACTCAAAGCCTTGTTATTTGGTTATAAAGTCTAATTAATAAATAAAGTGGGTATTTAAAAACTTCTAGAAACATGTATCATTTATACAAATGCAATCATTTCATTCCTGGTATATTCAACTGTATACTTTCTAAGTATAAAGCCATGTACATGATGGTATAGATTTGCAGAGATAAAAATGCAATTCACTTCAAGTTTAAAAGTAAAGTAACGAGATGCATCTAAAAGTTTATGAACTGGTAGAAACAACAGAAATCCTATTTAAGAAATCTAATTATTTTACTTGGATATAGATTGAATTTCACTTTGGGAAGGTATAGAGATGGGGACCTGTTAGGAATAAAATGTGTTTAGCTCAGAAAAGAGAGCATAAAAACTCGAAAAAGGTAAGATTGTGGTGGGATTCTGCAAAGATTGGGTAAGAAACTTGATCTGAAGGTAGAAACATTAGCATAAGTGACTAATTATATCATCAGGATAAAAAAAGATGAACGATCAAAAACTTAATGCTAGTGACATAAATCCTGGGAGACTGAGACGGCAGCAAGATCAGGAAAGAAAATAAATGTTGAGGTAAAAGAAGATGAGCCTGCGTTGAGATACGGTAAATCAATGACACATTTATATTTGTTTAATATTTAGAGATCTATGTTTCTAGACATTTATGTGTGAGAATGAGTGAAAACTGTGGAAAAGAAATACAGTTATAAATTTATTCCCCGGTATTCCCAGAAACTAAAGAGAGTCTTCTGTCCTCTCAAAAGATAATGATGCAAATGTTATGTGAAAACACAGCTATCCATTCAGAAAATTATCTGCTTTAAAACTTTATAAACTATGCCATTAGATTAAATATTCAAGTAACATGAAATTTTTGATGTATTTTCTGCAACCTCAAGCACCTTAGCTTGGGACTGCAAGAGACCCTGTGACTGAAATTTGCCCATGCTTTCCGAGGTAGTAAACTATTCTCCAAATGGAACAACGGGGAGTGCTCTTCTCTAATCAATCCAGCAAAATTTTCAACTGCTTCTCATGTTGAACCTTTTTAATCAAGGCTTGAACTAGTGACCTTGGCTCATGTCTCTCCTTCCAAAGTCCTTATAGATGGTTTTATACGCCCTGAGTATTAGTCACAACTTAGACACGTCTCATTGCTCTTCTACCATCATAGATCCAGAAGAGACAAAAACAAAAACAAACAAGCAAAGAAGACACCCAGCCAAATTATATATGGGGGGATCTAAGAAATGGGCCCTTAGAGAAAGTGCTGCTGACCTGGTGAGGCTTTCCTGAGGGCGTGCAAATCACAGAGAAATGAGAAAAGGCTGACCTGTCACAGCAAACTGTTCTCCCTCCGGGTGAGGAAGGAAGGAAGAATAACTGAAAATTGTTTGTGTCTATTTCACCCAGACCAAAACAGTTCTGTTTCCTCTTTCACAAACAGAATGACCTTTTGTTCCTGAAAACCAGAACTTTGGTGTCCATAGAGAGTCAATGGCTAGAGGCCTGCAGAGGTGTCAAGATGATTGTGGACAGACCACTAGTTTAACGTGGACTTCTTTAGAATAAACAAAAAGTCACCTGTGGAATTCCTAAGAAAGAGACAATATAGAATGATTGCATTTTCCAGTGAATAAAAGAATTCTGATGTAGGACTTGAGTAAGATCTTTCTCCTATTGAAAGTTAATTTGTTTGTACCATTTGAACTTAGGGAAAAATAAAATTCTCTTTCCGTTGAAGGGTGTTTGTAAAAAAAATCTTAAAAGAAATGTAATTATTCTTTACCTACCTGGGGTTAAGAACACGTTTGCTAATGATTGAAGCCAAGATGAAGATTTCCTGCAGACCAAGGTTTGTGAAAGTGCGGCGGGTCACTGTCTGCTACTTTTTTATCTGATAGAATCTCACTCTGCAGCAGTTAAGGACGGTGTTCTGAGGACCTAAAAAGGGGGGAAGACACGTATGAAAAGACTGCTGACTTACAACCAAACTCACCTTTAGCTGTGTGCGTTCAGGGACGAGAGGCACAAACCTCTTGTCACAGCAGTCAACTTGCTGAATATGGGGAAGTGGTGGAAAGGCTAAGACATATCCAATTAGTTTAAAAAGAGAGAAAAAAATATTCTAACTGTATACAAAGCTAATTTTGTTTTGAGAATTCCTTTTGCAAGAGGTGTTCCTGCATTTTGTTTGAGAATGGGGCGGGCAGGGGTGAGTAGAATTGGAGAGAGAATCTTGAGCAATGTCATTATTCAATATATCTTTATGAAGAACCTCCTACATACAGTCACAACAATGAACAAGAATGCTGTAGATTATACCTGTTCAGGGTTTGCAGTGCAGCGGCGGGAAAGAAGATAAGCAAACATGCAATTGTAATGCAGTCAGAGGGCTATGGTGTGACAGGTGATGTGTGTAATTAGGATGGAGGCTACATATTGTATTTTCTAAACTTGGGAGGGGAAAAGCCATCAGGGAAATCTTCCCGGTAGAATAGTTCTCCAATCAAGAAGCTAAAGAAACATGGTGGTTAGACAAGTTAGAACCTTGGGTTCACGGGATTCACTGGCTTTTCTATAGAAGTATATACCAGAAGGGGGAAAAGCAAAAGAATAAAGGTGTGAGAAAGAGCTATGTCTTAAAAGATGAGGAGAAATATGTCTTCCTTTTTTAAAAATTGTTTTTTATTAAATCATAACTTTGTACATTTATGGGGTTCAGGGTACTGCTTCAATATACAATGTGAAATGCTTATATTGAACTAAGTAACACATCCATCACAATTATACCCACTTCTTAATAGTCTTGAAATGTACCATTGCATCATGCACATTAGCTGAGGTCCCCCTGAATATCTTCCCTCCACCCATATCCCCCCACCCCTCCCCACCCACACCACTTACTTTCTACTTTCTGGACTATAGTTATGTTTTGCCATTCATATGAGTGTGTAGGTGGTTATATATTGATTTCATAGTAATATTGAGTACATTGGATACTTTTTTTTTCCATTCTCAAGGTACTTTACTAAGAAGAATATGTTTCCACTCCATCCAGGTAAACAGAAAAGATGTGAAGTCTCCTTCTTTTTTTATGGTTGCATAGGTTCCATAGTGTACATATACCATAGTTTGTTAATCCATTCATGGGTCGTTGAGCACTTGGGCTATTTCCCTGTCTTGGCTATTATGAATTGGGCTGCAATAAACATTCTGGTGCAAATGTCCTTGTTGTAAAATAATTTTTGATCATCTGGGTAGAGGAATTGCAGGATCGAATGGTAGATCTACTTTTAGTTCCTTGTGTGTCCCCCAAATTTCTTTCCAAATGGTCGTATTAGCTTGCAGTCCCATCAGTAGTGTAGAAGTGTTCCCTTCTCTCCACATCCTTGCCAGCATCTGTAGTTTTGGGATTTTGTGATGTGAGCTAATCTTACTGAAGTTAGATGATATCTCAAAGTGGTTTTTATTTGAATTTCTCGGATGATTAAGGATGATGAGCATTTTTTCATGAGTTTGTAGGCCATGTACCTGTCTTCATTAGAAAAGTTTCTGTTCAAGTCTCTTGCCCACATAGAAATAGGGTTATTTATTCTTTTCTTTTTATTATTATTTTTTTGTAGAGACAGAGTCTCACTTTATTGCCCTGGTAGAGTGCTGTGGCATCACACAGCTCACAGCAACCTCCAACTCCTGAGCTTAGGTGATTCTCTTGCCTCAGTCTCCCTAGTTCCTGGGACTATAGGCACCCACCACAACACTGGGCTATTTTTCTGTTTTTTGCAGTTTGGCTGAGGCCAGGTTTGAACCCACCACCTTTGGTATATGGGGCCAGCACCCTATTTGATGAGCCACAGGTGCCATCCTATTCTTTTCTTATTGATTAGTTTGAGTTCTCTGTAGATTCTAGTTATCAGACCTTTGTCAGAAGCATAACCTGCAAAAATCTCTTCCCATCCATTTGCTTTACTTACTGTGCTCTTGGCTATGCAAAGGCTTTTTAGTTTGATCAGATCTCAGTAATGTATTTTTGGTGTTGCTTCAATTGTCCAGGGGGTCCAAGGAGAAATATTTCACCTTGACTTCTCATCCTTGTTTAAGAGAAGATGGACTTGAACCTCAAAATCATAGGCACATTTTGAGCCTGAAGACCAATACCCAGCAGTGTCAAGCTCTGTACAGGCCTTAAGGAAGTCTTCCTGAATTATATTAACCAACTTGCTTTTAACTCATTAATAAATATTTTCCTAAAGCAAAGTTTAAAACAGTTTCAATTTAATGTGTTTGGGAACCTAAGTCAAATGAATATATGCAACATATGTAATTTTTTTTTAAAGAAGCCAACTTATACGTTTTAAAGTCTGAACAAAGAAACAAATTATTTTTGAATTTGGCTAAGCTGGGATGCTGATAAGATGGCTGTTTGTAAATGGACCAGTTTGTGTCCATGGAGTAATATATTTAGGCTCTCATATAAATATGCATACACATATGTATGCACATAGATTCTTTTCTGCCTTTACTTTTTTTCTCTTTCTTTTTCTTTCTACCTTTCTTCCTTCCCTCCCTTCCTCCCTTCTTTCCTCTGTCCTCCCCATCCCTCCCTCCCTTTTTTTTTTATTTCTTTCTTAACTCTTCCATCTTTTGGAACTATATCAATAAAACTAAGCATGTTTAGGTTTTTGTAATACATTAGGGGATATGAGTGATTTTTGTCTAATGAACATCTACAACAGCCAATTAACAAAATAATAAAAAATGATATATTTCAAATATTAAAACTGAAGTGATCTAAGTTCTGAAATAAGGACATTCTGGCATATCAACATGCTCATGGTTTAAAAACTGGATTTGCATGATCCTCTAGGTCAGCGGTTCTCAACCTGTGGGTTGCAACCCCTTTCTAACAATGAAAATACATACTGCATATCAGATATTTACATTACAATTCATAACAGTAGCAAAATTACAGTTATTAAGTAGCAATGAAAATAATTTTATGGTTGGGGGTCACCACAACATAAGGAAGTGTATTAAAGGGTTGCAGCATTAGGAAGGTTGAGAACCACTGCTCTAGGTAAAGTAGGGTTTTCAACCAAACTTCTTGAAAATGACAGAGAAAAGAAAAATCCATGTTTGAAAAGCATAAGAATGGTAGTTATTCCAGATTTTGGTTTTCACAGAGGGCAAACAATAGTCACTACACGTGCCTGCTTCTCTTTGATCGTTTCAGAGCCCTGATCCAATTATCTTCTGCCTTAAACTCCAGACAAATAGAATTTCTAAGATGAGATACTTCAGATGATGGGTACAAGTGGATAACATGTTTTATTAAGCATAAGTAGAATTGCTGAGCTTATGGACAGGTTTTGTTCTCATAAATGAACTTTGCACACTAGATTGAAGCTACTCTGCCATCAACTTGAATTAGTTGTATTCATTTCAAGACCTGCTTTTTGGTCTAAAAACAAGAAAACTGAATAAAATAAATAATAGTTCTGCTGAAAAGAACTGAAAATGGTTCAGTTTAGGTTAACAAATCTATAAACATCAGTTGTTATATCTATAGCATATGATGAAACAGATATTACACTGTATCATTTCATAAGTGTCATGATGTTTCCTAATGCATCATCCAATTATGCTAAATTTCAAATAGTGTTACTATGGTATAGCGATATGTTTTCAGATACAAGTAAAAGAAACCTCTACTTCCCAGTCTAAAACCTCCAAAAGAAGTCAAACATAATGTTTTCAAATTTTTTCATTTTTTATTTTTTATGATTTTAGCCATTAGTATAACAAACTTGTACCATTATGCATATGGTATATTTGATTATGTGCTTTTAATTGGTCATGGAAGTGGTTTTCTCAGCCCACTGAAGCCTGTTGTAGTAAAAAATTTATTGTATTTGGCTATCCAGTGCTACACAATTTTCTGTAAACAGATAAATTGAATTACTTGTTAAAGACCACACTTCCTTCATTTGGCTATAATTTTGATGGGACATTTATCCAGAGGTACTGACAAAGGGATGGCAAATGACCAAAGCTAGGTCAATCAAAATTTTTTCCGAAATTTATATCCTGAATAAAATGAAAAAGGATAGCAAACAATTGGAGCTTATTCATTCTGACGGTGGGTCTTTGATGATTCTGTTTGTTGTAAATCCCAAGATCCCAGAAGTTATCCTATTTCTGTCTTTCTTGAAGGCTGGTTGTTGTGTTTTTCCATCTATTTCATGAGATGCTTCATATATTTCAAACATTTCCATTATTTTCTTTTCTTTTCTCCCTCCTTTCTCTTTCTCATTCTCTCTTTCTCTTTGTTTCTCTTTCTTCTTCCTTTTACAAAAGTTATCTGTAGATAGTATTTAATACCTGTAAACCAAGAGCTCCAATTGATAGTAAAAGACTAATAGCAAAGCAAGGGGTGGAGCAAGATGGCGGCCGAGTAACAGCTTCCTTGCAACTGGGCACAGTGAGACTGGGGAGAGAGGACTTCAGGCATCTCTGGCAGGTGGGATCTGCCCAGAAACTTCCCTTCTGGAACACAGGGAGACAGCATGAGACTTCTGGACACCCTGAGGAAGGCAAAAATGGTGGAGATTGAGCAAGTGGTTGCATGTGTTTTGTTCGGTTTAATACTGTCAGCAGCTGTGGGTGGGGCAACAGTGGGACTGCAGGTTGGAAAGGCCTTGCCTGTGTGCTGTTTGGGTTTCTTTTGGACTTGGCTCTCGGTTGAACTGCCTTGGGAGAACTTGGGCAAGAGTGCAGGGGTCTTTGAGCATTGTCTGGGGCCCGAGACTGGGCCACTGAGGCAGACGGAGCCACCAGTGTTTGGTTGTGGGCTGTGTGGAGCCATTGTGAGAGAACTGCCCTGGCAAGCTCCACCCTCAGGGTCGCATAACAAACATGGGGCGGTAGCAAGTAATCTAGTGATTGAGCAGCCTAAAGGCGGGGACTGAGACACCTTGCAGCCTTAGCCCTCAGGGGCATAGTGTGAGACCAGTTTTGGCACACTAGGTAAGTGGATAGCCACTTAAGGAGTGATCCCAGTCACAAGCGCTTTCCTGGGAAAGCTTCTGCTTACCCAAGTTAGCAATTTAAAGTGTCTTCTAAGCAGGCTGAGGAGGATTTAAGCTCTCCAGCCTGGGGGGTTTGAGAAATCATTAGAGACACAGGGTCACTCCCTACAAAGATCCAGTAATAACAGAATGATTCTGCCAGGGTCTGATCTGGGAGAGACACCTCCCCAACTCTGAGGATGGTCATAGGCAACAGTGAAAAATAATCATGAGGCGGAATCAACAGAAAAACTCTGGCCATATGAACAATCAGAGTAGATCAACGCCCCCAAGGAATGACAAGGTAGATACAGCACAAGATCCCTTGCATAAGCAAATGGCTGAGATGTTAGAAATCGAATTCAGAGTCTGGATAGCAAATAAGATCAGTGGAATGGAGGAAAAGATGGAATTAGAATTTCAAGCAGCAATCCAAAATACGTCTCAGGAATTCAACGAATTCAAAGACAAAATGACCAAAGATTTTGACATATTGAAACAAGAAGTTGTAGCCCTCAAAGATCTGAGAAATATAGTAGAATCCCTCAGTAACAGAATGGAGCAAGCAGAAGAAAGGATTTCTGACATGGAAGACAAAGCTTTGGAATGCTCCCAAAATTCTAAAGAGGTAGAGAAATGGAAGGCAAAAATGGATCATTCTCTCAGACAGCTCTGGGATAACTTGAAGAAAACCAATATTCACCTTATAGGGATACCTGAAAACGATGAAGTGGATTCACGAGGCACAGAGTCTCTTCTTTATGAGATTATGAAAGAGAACTTTCCAGACATACCAAGAGATTCTGAAATCCAGACAGCAGACAGTTTCAGAACCCAAGCACGACTCAACCTGAATAAGACATCCCCCAGACACATCATAATCAATTTAACTAAAGTTACAAATTATACACCATGACCAAGTGGGCTTTATCCCAGGGTCTCAAGGCTGGTTCAATATACGTAAATCTATAAATGTAATCCAGCACATAAACTAATTAAAAAATAAAGACCATATGATTCTCTCAATTGATGCAGAAAAAGCTTGTGACAATATCCAGCATCCCTTCATGATCAGAACACTTTTAAAAATTGGTATAGAAGGGACATTTCTTGAACTGATAGAGACCATCTACCACAAACCCGCAGACAATATCATATTGAATGGAGTTAAATTGAAACGATTTCCACCTAGATCAGGAACCAGGCAAGGTTGCCCATTGTCTCCATTGCTATTCAACATCGTAAAGGACATTTTAGCCATTGCAATCAGGGAAGAAAAGGTGACCAAGGGTATCCACATAGGGTCAGAAGAGATCAAACTTTCACTCTTTGCAGATGACATGATTGTGTATCTGGAAAACACCAGGGATTCTACTACAAAACTTTTAGAAGTGATCAAGGAATACAGCAATGTCTCAGGCTACAAAATCAACACCCATAAATCTGTAGCCTTTATATATACCAACAATAGCCAAGC
>CAUYRH010062625.1:0-10822 GCA_963574655.1 Perodicticus potto | reverse complement strand
GGCCTAGAGGAGGAGACGGGGAAAGACCAGGAGAGGAACGGAGAGAGCTTCTCTCTCCCCACTTGAAATCTCTCCCTCTACCAGGAGCTTTGGTGTTTTCTGTATTCTTTTCTGTAAATCAATTCTGTCTTACCACGGAGTTATTTTTAATGGATATAGAATTCCAGTTTACAAGATGAAAAGAGTCATAGGGATAAACAGTGGTGATGCTTGCACAGTGTATGAACGTATTAATGACATTGAACTGTACACTTAAAAATGGTTATAAATTTTATGTTCCATTTTGCTACAATAAAAATAATGGTAAAAAAGTCTTAATTCAAATATTAAATGTGGTATGGAATAGTTAAAACTCTGAACTTGACTTATGTCACTGCTGTCTAACTCTGGCTTCAGGATGGAAGTCTACAGTGAGAAAGACACATGTGGTTGGCTTCTTCTCTAGTTCACAATGTTTCCTTCCGCTGAATAATGGGCTCTTGGCCCACTTGTTCTGGTTCAGAGGAAGGAGAAAGGAAAAGGCGCAAGAAAGAACTCAATTATCATGAACTGGTCTTAAACTTTATGCTCCTGGCAGATGGCTACCGTTGATCTCCCTCTCTCTCTCTGGTGGGGCTTTAATGGGTTCCTCTCACTGTGCTCCAGCACTGAGTCCCTGTCTCCTGCTGTCTCTCTGACCCAGAAGGATCAGTTTCTCTTACAGGTCATCACTTATAACTCCCCTCTCAGATATACCTCCACAGTCTTTCTGCTAAGGACTCCACTGCGCTGCAGGAGGCCTATTGAACAGATAGAGAATTCATACTGGATTACTCCCATGCAGCCCACATCCCCCTCCACTTGACACACTCATGCATGCTTACCCCAACAATCAATGTCTTTGAGGCAGGCTGATCCCATAGCAGCAGCAAGCACCATCAAAGCTACTAGTCAGCCCTTGTCTCTCCCTCTAGACTGTGTGGACAGGAATCAGATGGCAGACCCCAGTTCACCATAGTTCTCTCAGGCTGAGTCAGCCAACAGTTTGCATAACTTTAGGGAATACACTTCAAAATCCTCAAAGTATCCATTGCATTCACCAAGTGCAAGTGATATTATAAAATTCATCTCTCAAAAGTAGGTAATGGGGTTTCAAAGCAAGAAAAAAAATGCTTTCCAAATAAATGTATTTGGCTGTCTTCTCCCTCTTCTCATCCTCTGAACAATTTTTATATCCTTGGTCTGCTAAGTCAGAGAACTGATTCTCAGAAAATTCCTTTACTAAAGTCTGCATTTACAGGTATGTCTCACTCCCCATTTTGCTATCAATAACTATTTTATTAGTACCCCAATTGAAACAGAGGCATGAAGAGTCTCATTCTAACATGACTGTAATAGCTAGTCGAGGCTAAGCTTTTGTAATAGAATCCCAAAAGATAGCAGATTAAATAAGTCTACAACTTGACTTTTCACCACTGGAAAGGCTGCTTTGCTTGATTAATGTAGGACTCTAATTCGTTCCATAGTGATCCTCTGCCACCCTTCAGGTCAGTAATTCTCAAATCTTTCATTTCTGGACTCCCGTTACATTTTTAAAAATCATTGACAACCCATAAAAATCTAAAACACTGCCACCATAAAGTGTTAGCAAGGACATAGAGTAACAGGAATTCACTCATTGATGATAGAAATGCAAAATGGCACAGCCACTTTGCAAGACAGTTTGGCAGTTTCTCGCAAAACTAAACATATTCTTACCATATGATCCAACAAACAGCTCCTTGGTATTTTCTCAAATGAATTGAAAACTTATGTCCAGACAGAAATCTGCACATGAATGTGTATGACAGCTTTACTGGAATTGCCCAAACTTGGAAGCAGCCAAGATGTCCTTCAGTGGGTGAATAGATAAATAAACTGTGCTACATCCAGACAATGGAATGTTAGTCAGTGCTAAAAAGAAATGAGCTATCAAGCTATAAAAAGGCGTAGAGGAAGCTTAAATGCATACGCAGTGAAAGCAGCCAATCTGAAATGGCTACATAATGCATGGTTACAATTACAGGCTCTCTGGGAAAGGAGTGCCTTTTTGAAGACAGCAAAAAGATCAGTGGTAGCCAAGGGTAAGGGGGAAGGGAGAGATGAATAGGCAGAGCACAGAGAAATTTTAGGGCAGTGAAAATATTCTGTATAATACTATCATGGTGGGTGCATGTCCTTATACATTTGTCAAAACCCATAAACTGCACAGCACCAAGCATGAACACTACTGTAAACTATGCCCTTTGGGTGATAATGACGTGCCATCGTAGACTTATCAATCATAATAAACGTACTACTCTGGTTTGGGATGGTGATAGTTGGGAGGTTGAGGTGAGGGGGTGAGGAAATATATGAAAACTTTCTGTACTTTCCACTCAATTTTGCTGTGTACTTAAAATTTCTATAAAAAATAAAGTCAAATAAGATTCTTGAGGACCCCAAAAAGCTTCGGATTTTATAGACTAAAAGACGATATCAACAATTATTGCATTAGCGGAATAAAATCAAACAACCCCATTAAAAAGTGGCCACAAGGCATGAATAGTTTTTCAAAAGAAGATAGACTAATGGTCAATAATCATAGGAAAAAATGTTCAACTTCACTAATCATCAGGGAAATGAAATGCAAATCAAAACCACAATGACATATCACCTAAGCCCAGGGAGAAGAGCTTTTATCAAAAAGCCCAAAACCAATAGGCTTGGATATAGAGAGACACTAATACACTGTTGGTGGGACCTCAAAATAGTATACTCTCCATGGAAAATAATAAGGAGATTCCTAGAGGAACTAAAAGTAGACTTATTATTTGATCCATCAATCCCATTACTGGATATTTACCCAAAGGAAAAGGTCAATTTATAAAAAAGACACTTGCACTCAAATGTTTATTATAGCACAATTCACAATCACAAAGATGTGGAATCAACCCAAGTACCAATCAATCCCTGAGTGGATTAACAAAATGTGTTATACATATACCGGTCATGAAGAAAGGTGACTTAATCCCTTTTGCAACAATTTGGGTGGAACTGGAAACCATTGTCCTAAGTGTAGTATCTACAGAATGGAAAAACAAACAGCACATGTACTCAGCATTAAACTGGAACTAACTGAACAGTACTCATATGCACAGATGGAAGTAAAACTCAGTGGAAATCAAGCACTGGGAAGGCGGGGAAGAGGGCATGGGTGAAATCACATCTAAACAGTACAGTGAACACTGTCTGGGTGATGGGTACACTTAATAACCCTGACTCAAGCAGTGAAGCAATCCATGCAAACAAAACACTTGTACTCATGTATATTCTGAAATTATTTTTTAAGTTTCAATTAAATACAGAAAATAATCTGAAAAAAATTATCGAATTAGAGATTAAAGCTAAATTGTGATAATATTTGTTCAGTTACTTACTTTGTTTGTTTTGTTTGAGGTGGTTTACTTTTTTTGTTTGTTTTGTCTTATTTTGTTTTGTTTGAGACAGGGTCTTGTTCTGTTACCCAGCTAGAGAGCAGTGCGCATTATCATAGCTCACTGCAACCTTAAACTCTTGGGCTTGAATGATCCTCTTCCCTCAGCCTCCCAAGTAAGTGGAACTACTGGCACACACCACCATACCTGGCTAATTTTTCTATTTTATTTTATTTTATTTTATTATTTTAATTTAATTAATTAATTTGTTATTTTTATACTTTTGCTCTTTCTTGAGCTAGTATCAAATAATCCTCCAATCTTAGTCTCCCAAACTGTTAGGATTACAAGTGGGAGCCACCACGCTAGAACTGTTCATTTATTTAAAAATAACAACAATCAACTTACATATGAATAGAAGTTATATATTTCCAGAAAAAATAAATCTGTTTAGTAAAACAAACATTTAATGAGAAGAGTAAAATTGTTTGGCTTTTTAAAATCTCTTTAATGTCTGGGTTAATGAAAGTCAGTTGGATTCCCATATCATCTTCTGCATTAAGTATGTTGTACTATGTTGTTTTCATTGAAATACATAAATGAATTCCAGCCTCACACACAATTGTAGCTGGAAAGGGAGGACTTTATAATAGTCTTTCCATGACTATTTTTGTTTGATATTATACAAAAAGAGGACAAGTGATGGTTGTTTATAGGATAGTTGCAGGGAAGAATCTGAAATCTGATATTAATGAACTTTTCACATTCTGTTATATTAAAATTCACTGGTCTATCTTTCCATTTGAATGGATTTCTTGATTCTGTGTGATTTGTAACAACATACATTTGTCAAATCTTGGCTCACTGAGTTAATAGAAGTTTTCCAAATGTTGATACACATCATTATGTGACATTTTAAAAACATATTAATCAATATACTGTCAACATCATCAGAAAATACTTTAAGTATTAAGAATCTGTCAAATTCATAGTAGCAGATCAAAGTTTTTAAAAATATCTTTGCTTGATCACCCAAATCTTAACATCGACTGTCTTTTTAATTAAAAAAAAAAGGTCTGCCAAAATCCCCAGGTCTAAATAACCATAGTTTTTCTATCTATTGATTTAAAAGGAAGTGTTAAAAACCAAAACAAACAAACAAACAAACAAAAGCAAGTCCAGCCATATAAACAGAAAGTCATACAACGAGTTTTGAGACAACCATCACTTGGGTATGCAGCATATGGGAAGGATTTGATGCATACTTCACATTTTGTCACAGTGAATGTTCAAAAGATGTGTACTCAGGGGCCAAGATTAAATAAAATTAATGGTTTTTACTGCTTCATCAAGAACAACCGTAGGTAAAATTGGGACTGTTTACTACTAGTGTTGTATTGAATGACTACTGAATGACTTGTACAATGTACTTGTATGATGAACTGCCTAAATTTATGCTAAAGTGACAGCTACACCCATCATTGATTTTGTATCATCAGTGTGAATGTCAGCATAGTGGAAAAAAGAAAATAACAAATTAATATTATTGTGCAGATAGTTTTGACCTCTCAGGCTCTCAAAAGTGTCTTGGAGATTATGGGAGTATGGAAACCACACTTTGAAGTCAACTGTACGAGAGTTCTGTCTGTATCTGTGTGGTCTAAGTTAGGAGAACTCCATATCAGCCTGTTGTTATGGAAACCTATTAAAGAAAAATAAGTATGTATTGTTTCTGCTTGCATTGTACTGGTGAGAACTTGGTCACTTTGTGTTCAATGTCTATTTCTGAGTAATCCATCCCCCAAATTTAGTGGCTTAAAACAACCACCATCTTATTCAGTTCATTATTCCATGGGTTGGCAATGTGTACTCAGCTGGACGGTTCTGGTCTCTGCTAAAATCCTTCATGCATCATTGATCAACTAGGTGGTTTTTGCTTCTAGGGGTTTGCTTACTGCCAGCTGAAGAGATGAGGTAATTAGCCATGTGCCTCTTACCATCCAGCAGACTAGCCAATCTTATTTGCAGACAGCACTGAAATTCCAAGGAAGAGCAATGATATGAAAGGCCTATTGAAACCTATGCTCAGAATTGACACAAATATTACTCCCACTGCATTCTATGTTAGGCAAGCAAGTCGTAGGTCAGCTCATATTCAAAGAAAAGGGCAGTAGACGTTACCTAATGAAAGCAGAAGAAGCAAAGTTACACTGCAAAAGAGTGTGAATTCAGGGAAGAGAATAATTATAGTCAGTTTGCAAATACTCTACCAGACATGGCCAATATTAGTTGCCAGAAAGGGTGACAGTCTTTAAATGGCAGGGGTAGGAAAAACAGTTTTAAACTGATGGGTAGGAAAAACAGTTTTATTGGGAACAAATGAGCAGTCTATAAAGATTTCAGTTGTCCGCAATACTAAACAAAATAACTACAAAGCTTTTTGGGGAAGTGGACAATTTGATTCTAAGATTTATGCAGTTAAACAAGTAGTTTTCCTATGTAAGAAGTGACAAGATGATGCTAAAGAAGAACATGGTGGAGACACCTACCTCTGCACATATCCAGACCACTGGACCAGAAACAAACCAGGTATATATGGAAACTCTATTGTCAGTGAGGATGTATTATATATCTATGGGATGTAAGTACTGTCTTTGTCTACTTTGTGCTGTTATGATAGGATACTGACACTGGACAGGTGGCGCCAAGACCTGCCGCCTTAACCCAGGTGGGAACCAGCGGGCTGGAAAGTGGGCAGGGGGGCCCTGGGAGGCTTCAGTAACCGGAAGGGCCAGACAACTGTGGGGGAGACACGGGCGCCTTGATGCCTCCTTCCACTTGCACTTCTGGCTGAAGGGAAAACCCCACCTTTACTAGAGCTGGTAAATTTCATGGCCAGTCAATTTCTTGTAGTCTCCAAGGCCTGAGCGTTCTGGCCCACTGCTGCTAAATGGAAGGCTGGCTATAACTTCAGAAGACCTACTCCCTAAAAGTAACATTGAGTTGGCAAAACAACCTCCTGTGACTATAGATACTCCTGAGCAGAGAGCCCAAACACAGACTTTGGACTCTTGTTTCCCACCTGGGTTCTCTCTGCCAGGAGCTTTGGTTTTTGTAGCTTTTGTATTCTTTGTGCATAAATCCTGTCTTTGCTGTTATGATAGGATACCACTGACTCAATAATTTATAAGGAACAGAAATTTACCGGTTCATAGTTTTGGAAGCTGAAAAGTCTAAGATCTAGGAGTTTGCATCTTGCAAGGGTCTTCTTGCTGTGTCATCCCATGACAGAAGATAGAAGGACAAGAGAGAGAAAGAAGGGGCCACAGGGGATTAAGTCTTACCTCTTAACACTGCTACAATGCAACTAAATTTCAACATGGGTTCTGTTGAGACAGTCAAACCACAACAAGGACTAATGACTTTGATGGAAAAGGGCAAACCAGAACAATTTTAGAAAGTAATACCAAATAGCTTTATGATCTGAAGGAAAACAAGGATCCCTGATATAAGACCCAAAGTTATTATAACTATATTAAAATTGGGGCCTTCTGTTCATCAACAAATGCTATCAATAGTGTGATAAGATAAGACAACATAGAAATGGGACTGGAATAATAAAATAGATTAATGGAATAGAACGCCAAGGTAGAAATGGCTCAAACTGATAGTGAGCCATAGACTGAGAGAGAACATTTACATTACAAATAACCAGCAAAAAAATCACTATCTAGAATGTATGAAAACCCATAAAGAAAAGAAAGAAGGCAAGAGACACAGTCATCCCAGAGAAGAGGAAGTATGTGGGTTGGATAAGCATATTAAAAAAAGATGTCCAGTCTCATCAATAATTGGGGGGTGGGGGGAGCCAAAATCAAATGGCATGTTATAAATCCCCAAATCTGCACATATTAAAATATCTGATGTCACATGTCTTCATAATGAGGATATTTAGCGAAAGCAACCCTTATACACTTAAACACTGCTAGTGGGAGCACAAACCCTTTGGAAAACAGTTTGGCAATATATAATGCAGTGTACTTAGCATACCCTATTCAGCAGCAATTTCTCTCCTCACGTATGTATTTAGAGAAAGTTTTGCACGTGTGTATGAGCAGACATACAATATCCATGGAAACATTGCTCATAAGAGCAATATTTGGAGAAAAACAAATATATAATCACATTTAAATGAATAATTACATTTTCAGACTATAGAATATTATACATATATATCAGCTAAAGGTGAAATGAGGGATGGTTGTGATGGCTCACACTTGTAATTTCAGCACTTTGGGAGGCCCAGGAATTCAAGACAAGCCTGAGAAACATAGAGAGGTCCTGTCTCTACAAAAAAACAGAAAAATTAGTTGGGTGTGGTGGCATCCACCTGTAGCTCTGGCTAGTAGGGAGGCTGAGGTGGGAGGATTGCTTGAGTCCAGGAGTTTGAGGTTGCACAGTGAACTGTGATGTTGGCTCTGTGCTCTAACCGAGGCAATAGAGCAATACACGATCTTAAAAAAAAAAAAATAGGAAGGAATCTCAAAAACTTACAGTAATAATAATTTTAAAAAGATAAAAGCAAGTGATGGCAACAAATATATTGTATGGGTCCTATTATGATAAAGCACATTTCAAACTAAACTGTGCTTCCTAAGGATTCATTCCCAGACACCAGTTCTGATTTATTCTACTGTCAACAAGGCTAAGCCAGGAGCTGCATGTCGCAGAGTTCCTTTCCTGATGCAAGCATGAGGTTAGACTTTCAAAAAAAGAAACTTGCATAAGACACTGGAGGCAGAAGTGAAACAGCCTCCAATTTTCTCAAAGGGTGTGTGAATCAAATGTGGTGATACCAGCGCAGAGGCAGAGAAGTGCGGGGCTTCCAGTTCACACTTCCTCTTGTCCACCCGGTACCTGTCCTGCTTCCTCCCTGCCAGCCCCTAATGAGCCTGACGCAGAGGGGTAATCACTTCCCCTGGTCTTCTCCTCCAGCTCCCCCTCTGTGGCTCACTCCAGTGACTGGTCTTAAATCTTCTTTGAAATTCCGACTTGCCCATCCATGCAGTGCTCAGGAACTCTGGGTAGTCATTTCTCCTCCATTTCTCCCATTGCCCTTTCCAAATCATCACTAACAGCAAGAGGTGTAAATCCCATAATACCCCGCCACACACATCATAGTGGCTCTGTTTCCCTTATGAAACCCTTCTAGATACATTGGCAACACTATAAAGATAAGCAAAAGAACACCTCAGACAGAATTCAAGACACCAGCAGCTCTGGTGAGGAGGGGAAGGGACAGAGTTAATAAGGGACACACAGGGCACTTGAGGCAGTAGAAGTCCTTCTTCCTTAGGAGGGTGTGAGTATGCAAGCACTTAGTTTAGCATAATTATTTATAAAATTGTACATGTATAATATGTACTTCTATCTGCTATAAAGTTTACAATTAAAAATTAAACACAAACAAAGACATTTAGGGAAATGTTTTAAACCAGAGTCCAGAGCTTCAGGAAAAGTCAAGATGCTGTAAAGGCTAAGAAGAAAAAGAACAGCCTCTGGTCAAAGAGAAACCGGTGTTGGGACTTGGTCTCTGTGCAGAGAGGCAGGAAGAAGCAGTAAGATCCAGAGACCCAGGTGGTGAGGTGACAGACTGCTCACTCCCCAGATGGTAGAGTGTAAGTGCAGTGGTGATCAGGGACAGGGAGGGGACTGGAGAACTCTTCCGAGGAGAGACCTGTGTCCTAACACAGGAGGTACATACACTGGTTCTACCCAGGATGGGAGGTGTAGTCAGGAAAAGGCAATGTGGTTCAGAGCTGGCAATAGTGTAGAGAGACAAAGACACAGCAGAGGACACGGTTTCCCAAACGGCTTCTTAGAGGACACGTAGAGAGCTGGGGGATCAGCAGCTGGTGAGCGGAAACTGTGGGTGAGCAGGATTGAGAGGTAGACGTCAGGTCAGGGAGCTGGGGAGACAATTTGATAATAACCCTAGCGGTCGCCATCGACAGAATCCTCCCTTAGCTGGCTGACTTCTAAACATTGGCTTTCCTCTTTTCTTCCTGAATTCAACTCATTTCTCTGATGATCTCATTCAATTTCATGACCTTTAATACTATTTCTATTTCAGCCCAGACCTTCACCCTGAGCTCCAGACTTTCATATCTGACTGCCTCTGCAATATGTCAACTTGAATATTTAATTGTCATCTCCTATGTTCAGTACGGAGGTCCTTAACACACACAAACCACCCCGCCACTCCAGTCCCAAATCTACTTCTCTCACCACCATCCCCACCTCAGTAAATGACGGTTACGTACTATTGTTGTTTAGGCAAACGTGGCGTCTTTCTGGACTGCTCTCCTCCTCCCACTTCCTGCGCGGGATCCCTGGCAAACCCTGGGAGTCTGCGGCAGCGGCTCCGGTCTTCCTGTGAGTTAACCGAGCAGCCCTGGCTACCTCGTGCCTTTGTGCTCGTCATTTCTTCTGCCTGGTGTTCTCTGTCCTAGAAATCTGCCTGGCGGCCTCCTCCATCTCATTTATTCTTTCCTCAAATATCTTTTTAATGAGTCCTTTTTAACTAATCCTAGTTAAAATTACAAACCAGCCCCCAAACACTTTCTAATCCTTTTCTTGCTTTATTTTTCCCCTTAACAGTTATCATTTAATATAACATATATTTTCTATTTAAGTTTTTCTTCTATTATCTAAACACATACACACATACATGAATATAAGCTCCAGAAAGGTGGAGATTTATGTTTCTTTAGTTTATTGCATTGGTCCCAAAAGTGGAACAGTGCCCAGCACACCAGAGGCTCTCAATGAATATTTGCTGAATACATAAATGAGTGAGTGAGTGCTTACAATCTCAGGCACTCTAAGTGCTCCACATGAGTTACTATGCTATCCTCTCACAATTTTCATTTTACAGAAAGGAACCTGAAGATTTTAGAGAGTTTATTGGGCTTGTCCAAGGTCCCTTGTACTAAGAGTGGCAGAGCTGGGAAACAAATCCAGCAGTTTGGTTCCAGAGGCCCACTCTTAACCACAGTGCCACCCTTTCCCTGGACAAGTGAGCAGGTCCATGACATGGCCTGCACAGAAGCTGGGAGTCAGATGCCAGAGAGACTAGGTGTAAACCCCCAAATCCACAGTAACTGTACATGACTGCACTGCAGAATATTTTAATAAGTAAAAGTAGGGGCGGTGCCTGTGGCTCAAAGGATTAGGGCGCCAGCCCCATACGCCCAAGGTGGCAGGTTCAAAACCAGCCCTGACCAAAAACCGCAAAAAAAAAAAAAAAAAAAAAAAAAAAAAAAATTAAAAGTGGTTTAAATATGTGTATTGCAGGGCTGTGTTTATTGGGGACTGTTAAAATATTA
>CAUYRH010062622.1:0-47684 GCA_963574655.1 Perodicticus potto | reverse complement strand
GGCGCATAAATATTAATAATTGAAATCTCATCATATTGAGTGGTGCCTTTAACAAATATGAAATGCCCGTCTTTATCCTTCTTTACTTTGGTTGGTTTAAAGCCTATTGTATCTGCAAATAAGATTGCAACACCCGCTTTTTTCTGTTTTCCATTTGCCTGGACTATAGATGATCATCCCTTCATGTTGAGTCTACATTTATTGTTTAATGTAAGATGAGATTCTTGTATGCAGCAGATATCTGGCCTGAGTTTTTGTATCCAGTAAGCCAAACTATACCTCTTTAGAGGACAATTTAAACCATTCACATTAATTGAAAAGAATGATAAATCTTTAGAAAGTCCAGTGGACATTTTTAATCCTTTCATCACTGTGGAAGATGAAATTTGATAAAAAGTTTCTGAGTGAGTTTACTTTTGTGGTGGAGGACTGCACTGGTCATTATGGAGGATAGGTCTGAGAAGAACCTGGAGAGGTTTAATTATAGCAAATTTCTTCAACATGTGAATGTCATTAAAGTATTTAATTTCTCCATCATAAATGAAACTCAGTTTAGCTGTGTTCAGGATCCTGGGTTGAAAGTTCTTTTGTTTTAGGAGATTAAAAGTTGATGACCATTCTCTTCTAGCTTGAAAGGTTTGATCAGAGAGATCTGCAGTCATTCTAATGTTCTTCCCCTTGTAGGTAATGGATTTCTTATGTCTGGCTGCTTTCAGAATTTCTTCCTTCATATTAACTTTAGTGAAGTTAATTATGATGTGCCTATGGGATGTCTTATTTGGGTTGAGTCATGCTGGGGTTCTGAAGCTGTCTGCTATCTGAATTTCAGAATCTCTTGGTATGTCTGTAAAGTTCTCTTTCATAATCTCATAAAGAAGAGACTTTGTGCCTTGTGATGCCACTTCATCGTTTTCTGGTATCCCTATAAGGAGAATATTGGTTTTCTTTGAGTTATCCCAGAGCTCTCTGAGAGAATGATCCATTTTTGCCTTCCATTTCTCTTCTTCTTTGGAAGTTTGGGAGCATTTGAAGGCTTTGTCTTCCATGTCAGAAATCCTTTCTTCTGCTTGCTCCATTCTGTTACTGAGGGATTCTACTGTATTTCTCAGATCTTTGAGGGCTGAAACTTCTTGTCTAAATGTGTCAAAATCTTTGGTCATTTTGTCTTTGAATTCATTCAATTCTTTAGACATCTTTTGGGTTATCTTTTGGATTACTGCCTGAAATTCTAATTCCATCTTTTCCTCCATTCTGCTGATCTTATTTGCTATCCAGACTCTGAATTCGATTTCTGACATCTCAGCCATTTGCTTATGCAAGGAATCTTGTGTTATATCTACCTTGTTGTTCCTTGGGGGAGTTGATCTACTCTGATTATTCATATTGCCAGAGTTTTGCTGTTGATTCCGCCTCATGATTATTTTTCACTGTTGCCTATGACCGTCCTCAGATTTAGGGAGGTGTCTCTCCCAGATCAGATCCTCACAGGATCACACTGTTGTTGCTGGATCTTTGTAGGGAGTGACCCTGTGTAGCTCCTCTGGGACTGCCCCACCTAGGGAGTTCTGGCTGCGGGAGCAGCTCCGGAGTGTGGCACGCCCAGATCAAGCAGCAGGCCCAGTGGCCTTTGCCAACGGAGCCTGTGCCTCCAGCAGTCTCTGACTGGGAGGAGGGCTGGGGAGGGAGGGTAGGGGTCACACAGCCTCCTGAGTCCCTGGCCAGATGGGCAGGGCTGGTGTAGGAGCAGAGAGGGTAGGGGAGGAGGCGAGTTGTGTGGCTCCCAGAGTTCCTGGCCATGGCAGGCAGGTGGAGGCCTGGCAGATTCCTGGCGGAGTCCCTGGCCGGTGTGGGTGGTAGGTAAAGGCCTGGCGTGGGGGTCCCAGCAGAGTCCCTGGCCACGGCAGGCCAGGCAGTGAGCTGAGGCCTACAGAGTCCCTGGCTGCTGCGAGCAGAGGGCCGTGTCCCAGAGGGCATGGATCAGGGCCTCACAGGGGTCCCTGCGAAGTGGAGTTCCTGGTCGCTGTGGGCGGGCGGGTCTGGGGCACAGATGGGAGCTGGGCGGGGGTTCTAGCTGGCGGTAGGAGGAGGCCAGGCAGAGCACAGATCACGCTGCATGGGAGTCCTGATGGACTTCCTGGTCACTGCTGGAGGCGGGCCAAGGCCCTGCGGGATGCCAATAGGGCCACACAGGAGTCCCAGAGGAGTTCCTGGCTGCTGGTGGCCATAGGTCACAGCCCGGTGGGGTGCCAACCAGGGGCCACGTTGGTGTCCCAGAGGAGTGGAGTTCCTGGCCGCTGTGGGCAGCTGGCCTGGGGCACAAATCGAAGCTGGGTGGGGGTCCTAGTGGGTGGCAGGCTGAGGCTGGTCAGGGCACATATCGGTGCTGGGCAGGAGTCCTAGCAGACATTTTGGCCACAGCTGGCGCAGGCCAAGGCCCAGCGGGGTGCTAATCAGGGCAGGCGGGAGTCCCTGTGGAGTTCTTTGCCTGCTGCCAGTGGGCCAAGGCCTGACGGGGTGCCAATCGTGCTGCATGGGGGTCCTGTTGGAGTGGAGTTCCTGGCCAGTGTGGGCGGCAGGCCTGGGGCATGGATCGGCCAGGCAGGGCACAGATTGGCATGTGGGAGTCCTGGGGAAGTTCCTGGCCACTGCTGGTGGCAGGCTAAAGCTTGGCAGGGTGCCAATAGGGGCCACATGGGGGTCCTGGTGGAGTTCTTGGCTGCTGCAGATGGCAGGTCAAGGCCCTGTGGGGCACAGATGGGAGCCTCTTGGGGGTCCCTGCGAGTCCCTGGCCTGGGGGCTGTTGGGGGCTCTGTGGGGCCCCAGAGTCTCTTATCTGGCAGGCTCCTGTTCCAACAGATAGGGAGGGTGGGCGCTGCTCAAGTCCTCCTCCCTCACTTTCAGCAGAGGTCAGGCTTCTGGTGCATCAGGTAAGAGGGTAGAGTGTCCCGGAAGTTCAGAATGACAAAAAACTTTAATTCAGTTTTTATGCCTGAACCTTGGTTTCTTGAAGTCACAGCTTGCCTCAGAGGTGACCTGCAGTTATCACTTCTCTCTCTCTCTCTCTCTCTCTCTCTCTCTCTCTCTCTCTCTCTCGGCTGGGCTCCCAGTCTTCAGCTCAGTTGGGCAGTTTCTGGAGGTTATCTTCCCTTTTGGACAGGAGCCTCTGTTGGAAGCTGCTTCCAGTCGGCCATCTTGCCCCTCCCTCCTGTTTCAATGCATTTTTTATCAAGGCAAGGTAGAAACATAAGGTTGCTGTTTTCTCTATGGTTGTTATCCAGTAGATAATTACTATATAAAGCAGTGCTTCACAGACTTTAATATAAATATGAGCTATCTGAGGGCACTGTTAAAATACTGATTCAGATTCAATAAATTTGGAGTGAGACCTGAGATTCTGCATTTCGAACAAGGCCTTAGGTGATGTGCTTGAACCAGGAAGACCAAGGTGCTAAAGGATGATAGGTACAATGGGAATAACCTCACAACATGTTGGTGGTTTTTATTATTGTCATTGTTCATCCATTTGCCTTTTTTTAATGTGCAGATAATGTTTAATTTAGGGACATCTCAAATCTCAAATTCAATATTTTTAATTAATCTCACAGCTTAGTTTATCTTATCACCATCAACCACTTCCAAATGAAGAGACCTTTCTGTATTCACGGAAAACAGAGTAGGGCAAACGTGGACCTTAAATACCTTCCAAGTTAATTTTTTTTTTTTCATTTTATTGGTTAGGGGATTTTTTTTCTAGTCCTACATCTGATTGGGAGTGAAAAGAACATAGTGTGCTCACTGGAAACCATGTGTTTTTTAGGGGAGATTTAGTCTAACTAAAGAGGAATTCCAACTTAAGTATTAGCAGCCATTTATGAAGCCCAGGTAGCAGGACAATCCTCATCCCTGCAGATGTTACTGACCTTCACCTGCTTGTTTGCATGGTGGTGAAGTGAAATACAGGTGTTGCAGCCCCACTATTACAAAAACTACTTGGTAATTATGAGGAGGCCCTCCAGGGAAAAAAATGAATCCTTTCTTACGTAGTACCATAAGATGCTTCATTGGATATCTTTGGTAAAACATCTCCAAAACAATAATCAGAGTAATGTACACATGAAAAGAAGTCATTTCTGTGTCAGTTTTGGGTAAATTTCAATATGCTGTGTCTCCAGGGCATGTTATATCTTGCAAAGAACCTGGCAATCTCTCTCAGTCCTTCAGAAATCCTGAACAGTTTTAGGAAGGAAGAATCACTTCTTGATTTCAGTAAGTCTCTAACATGCCAGGTTAGAATAACCTAGTTCTCACCTTGGAAGACAGATATTTACATAGAAAATTGCCATAAATAATAACTGGTATCTTCTTAATTTACTAAGGTATACTTATACCACCTGTAACAGGGCAAAGTAGAATAAGCACCTTGAATTTGTAAGTACAACATTCAGTCCTAACTCTCTTCACATAGAAATTTAGGGCAAGTATGCTCTCCATTAGTCACAGATACTGGAGATATGTTTTCCCCAGGTAAAGATAACTTGTACACCTTAAGAATGAGTCCTTAAACATTTTTAAAGATATCATCATTTCTAGGCAGTTCTTTGTGCCAGGAGGGTCTTTGAGCATGAACTCCAACCAGGTTTGAGAGGTGACTGGGAAACAATGCTAAGGATATGCGAGTTTAAACCTTGAAATCTGAGAATGCCTGGTGAAGGCTCACATTACCTCAAGCCAGGCAGTAAGACCAAGGAACTGCAGCCCCTCTCTGGCCTCTTCAGAAGGCTTGTATTGATTTCTAGCAAAGGTGCATATACAAAACGAAAAAAATGCCAAAAGCTAGGGTGGAAAGAGTCTTAAGTCTCCAGGAAGGGCGGCGTCTGTGGCTCAAAGGAATAGGGCACCAGCCCCATATACTGGAGGTGGTGGGTTCAAACCCAGCCCAGGTCAAAAACTGCAAAAAAAAAAAAAAAAAGAGAGAGAGGGAGAGAGAGAGAAAGGGGGGGGAGCAATTAGTTCTATTCTGGAAGGGGTTGTAAATCATGTTCCCTAATCTAGCTAAATATCAGTTTAAAGAGCTTAACTCCTCCTACCTGTTGACTCTCTGCAGCAAATGACCTGGCCCCTAGCACCCCCAAGGTTTTGATGAGCCCCCAGGGATCAGGGATCATGTCTCTGAGTGCTTTCCCCTGGATACCCCAGGATGGAGGCTGGTGCCCTGCTGAGAAGTCAACCTACCTACCTCCCACACTTTTGCACGCTCTAAATTCTGAGTTGACCTAATGAAAAGCCAATATTTACTCTAAGACAAAATCTTATCTCACTTGTCTACCAACGAATCCGTTTATAGTGTCAGCCAGACAGTGCTTTTGATACTAAGTGTTGTACATATTTGTTGTGAAAATGAATGCAAGAAGGTACCACCATTCTTAATACTGTTGCATGTAAAATAACAAGTATACTTTCCCTGACTGTCATAATAGAGAACAGAAGCTATTACTTTCAAATAGCAACATTTTATATTTTCAAACCAAAGGCCTTACATAAATTATATAACTTTGTCTTTTTAAAAAGATTCTATCTCTATATAATATGCACATAAATTAAAACGTTCTTTTTCGGTGTTTCCTAAGTATAGTCTTAAAATCAATTGATTATATGTCACAAATTCCTCATGAAATTGGCTTATATTGTCATTTCAAGACGCTGGCACTTAGAAAATTAATGTTTAAATGATTTTATGCCTAGCATTTCATTAAATCCTGGGAATAGGCTTAATTAATATTTCACAGATTCTTTCTGCTCCTGATGGCTTGACTGTCACTCTGACTAAAATCTGAACCTAGTCCATTTTAACATTTACATGCCTGAGGCAGACCTAGATTTTGCCAAAATAGGCAAGTTGAAAAGAAAGGAAAGAGTGGAAGTGAAGAGGTGAGAATAAGGGGAAAAGAGAATCAAAAAGAATAACAGGCAAGAGATGAAAGACAGAATTAAAGGAAAGGAAAAAACAAAAATAAGAGATATGCAGGATGGAAACGTGAAATGCCGTGAATGGAGTTGCCTTTTAATACCACTCTGAAAATGTGTTCATGACGCACGTGTGAGTGACAAACCAGAACCCACTGTAGCTTCCTGCCTTGTGAATATTCGAGGGGGATTTATTTCTGAAGGCAAAGTGCCCACTTGATGTAGTAGTTAAGCACCAACCTCATGAGCCATTTTCAGCGCGTGATCTCAGGCAAGTCACTTCACATGCGGTTACCATTTTTATCATCTTTTAAATGTGAATCATATTAGCACCTATATCATAGAATTCTTGTGAACACTAAGTATGTTAATCATACAAACCTTTCATAAAGGCGGGTGGCACAGAGACATCCCTGGATACCCGTTAGCAATTAGACCTGATGGAAGAAGTTCGACATTCTACCACTAATTTAAGCAAATTGAACGTGATGTTAAACACCCATGTTGATTGCTGCATATAGACCAGAACTACATTAGAATGCCAGAAAGAGACCTTGCACAAAGGTTTTAAGCAAGAGATAATATAATGAAAGGCATTTTATAGAAAGAAGACCATTGTTAAGGAGGGATCTGCAAAGGATGGTGAAGAACCCAAGCCAAAGTAGTAAGATGCTGTTACCATCTCTTCCCTGGGCCTGAAGGGACAAAGTGAAGATATCAAATGTAGGAAGCAGTTGTAGTTATGAAGGAGGGTCTGCCCAGAGGGCTCTTCTAAGTGGCGTGGTAGCTATATCAGGGTTAATGTCAATGATGGCATTTTTGACATTTTAGAGTAGGTACTTTTTCTTTTTTGTTGGGGGAGATGGGGCTGCTCACTGCAGCATGTTTAGCAGAATCTTCAGCCTCTACACATGACAGGATAGTAGCACTTTAGTCTCCATAACCAGAATGTCTCCAGACACTGCCAAAACTTCCCTAAAAGGCAAAATTGTCGCAGATTGACAACTATTGCTACCGGGTAGCCGGCCACTGCAGGAGTGTAGCAAGGCCGGAATGAGTGGCAAGGGATTGGGGCTCTGACTGTTCCTACCACCACCCAGTGCCTCGTTTTTACTGAAACTAATCAAATCCAGACAGCCTAGGACCCAGTGATGGAGTCTAGTCATTGAATGAACCTCCTTGGGCACAAAGCAGAGCAGAGGAGGGTGAATAAATGGTCTGAGGAGGTAAAAGGAGACTATAGTACACAATCAAAGACACATATTAATCTACAGTTACCTGAGCCCCTTTTCAGTAGTCACACCATATAATGACAAGGAAAATCTTTAAAATCTTCTAAAAAAACGGTGTTAACGTCATGGTGCCCAGTTAAAAGCCATGGGAGTTAGAGATTAGGTGTACATGAATGTCCCCATCATGGACTCCAAGTGGACATTTTTGTTAATGAAAGGAACAAGTCACCTCATGTGCAACCCCTTCCAGCTCCAGCCTAAATACTATAAAGATCAGTGTCATGTAAAAGATTATGAGAGAAGGTGCTCAAAAAAGACGGGTATGAATCGTCAAGCCCTAGAGAGATATTTTCCCTGTAAGGAGATCGTAGCATGTGGTGACGGCCAATTTACTGATTCTCATGGTCTTTCTTTCAGTCTAGAGTCAATAAATTAGATAAATATCACTAAAGTCACAACTCCATGATTAAACTGCAGATTTCACTAACCTTTCGGTTAAGAAATTGTTTCTAGGTAATCTGCAGAAGAATGAACAATATTTTCTCACAAAATGCCTCATTGGCCACCATCACATTTCTTCCATCACTGTGACAGGAAGACAGCTCCAGGGCCTGTGTTCGCAGGCTCAGGCTACCTTACCAAAGTGGGTGGCTTGAACAGTAGAAATTTATTTCTCATTGTTCTGGAGACCACGATCAAGTTGCCAGCAAAGAATAAACTTCATTCTGAAGCCCCTTCATTGGCTTTGCAGGCAGCAGCCATCTCCCTGCATGTTCAGAGGGCCTCTTCTTGAGGCACAGGGGAAGAGAAAGAAAGAACGAAGAAGAACTCTCTTATGTCTTACCTCGTAAAGACATTTATCCCTTTGGATCCTAAGAGATCATTTAGCCTTAATTACTATCTTTGAGGCCACACAGGAGTTTAGCACTTTGATACATGAATTTGGTGGGGAGGATGGGGGAAGAATATTCAGTCCATATCAGTGCCCTGCCATAAGAAAGTTACTAGCGAGGTCGAGGGTAAAAGGGTATTGCTCTTTTCCAGAAGAGGGAAAAATTTACACCCTAGCAAGGGTGTGCTACCTTTAGTGCTCATTGTGTTACAAAATCCTTTGTGAACTTTTCCATCAACTTCTGACCTCGCCAACCTGATGACCAGAAGTTAGAGACAGGCAGGAGATGCAATTCTATTATTTCTCTTTTGTTCAACTCAATCTTTTTTGTCTCTGCTGGAACACAAATTCTCTCTGTACCATCACTTATAGAAACTATCCATGAAGGGATAGAGATGGAAATAGTACCATCTACCTACACTATTCGGTGGCAGACCAGTGTTTTTCAACCTTTTTTTATCTCACAGCACACTTGAACCTCTAGTTAAAGCTCTGCAGAACACTTAAATTATGTTGATCAAAAAGAAAAGAGTTTTAAAAAAGGAATAATTGATGCTTACTTTATTGGGTGAAATAGAAAGTTTGTGTAAGGTCTACAATAGTTATTTTCAACTGGTGTGCCATGAAAAGATCTTAGATGTGCTGTGAAAATTTTTAAAGATCATTATTAAATTATTGACTGAGTAATCATCATTACTTACTGAATTATCACTGAAGGATCATCCCCTGATTAGGCTGAATCAAAGGTGTCTCACTGCATGTTCAGTTAGAAAGATCATGAAGCCTTTTCACGTTTTCAGTAAGTTAAGTAAAAATCATTTGCCATTCTGCCAAATGGTACTTTGGGTTGCTGTATGGAAGCCACACAAAATTAAATCCACCTAAGAATATTGTGAGCCCTTTTTCTATCAAAATCCTAATGCTAGACTCAGTTCCATGCATCTAGGACAGTGGTTCTCTGCCTACCTAATGCTGTGACCCCTTAATACAGTTCGTTATGTTGTGGTGACCCCCAACCTAAAGTTATTTTCATTGCTACTTCATAACTGTAATTTTGCTACTGTTATGAATTGTACTATAAATATCTGATATGCAAGATGTATTTAGATGACCCCTGAGAAAGTTCGTTCGACTCTCAAAGGAGTCGTGCCCCACAGGTTGAGAACTGCTGGTCTAGGACTTCCCCAATGCTAGATTTAAGTTGATGAAGAAATAATAAATATATTTATAATAATACATTCTATTCTGAGTGAGCCTATTTATAACTTATGATGATAAATAATACATGCTATTTAGAGTATTAAATCAGAGAACCACAATTAACTTGACAGTGTAAAAAAACTACTCATTCAACTGAGCATTCTTAATATTCAATTAACATACTTAGTAATTATTTGATGAGTCTATTTGCTAAAAGTCTATGATTTATCTGTGCTATGATACAGCTCAAAATAAAACCTTCCAAGTCAAACTGTGAAGAGCAGTGGGAAATTAGGAATCTAGGCTAAGTCTCCAACTAGGGTCAGATGTGCCGAGGTCAGGACCCTGGAGAAACATTGAACTAGAACCCAGTAGTAGATTATAAGTGACTTGCTCACACAGTGACAAGCACAGGGTATCTGAATCATGATAAACAGCTGAGGAAGCAACATGCCTTTGTTGAAGTAGTGTGGGGAAGAAAGGACTTAGTGATGACACCAGGATTTAAGAAGTCAGAGTAAAATCTGGGGTAGAAAAGGTAAGAAAGGAAGTTTGTGCAGAAAGAAACAAAAAGATTCTCACAGGATGGCATAGAAGAGGTTCCGATATCCAGAACAGGTTTTATTTGGGGCGAGGGTCAATAAAAATAATGAAATGTGGCATAGTGAATGTAACCAGCTCCTCTGAAATAGCCAAACAATCCAGCTATTCGATTTAGCTTCATTCTGAACTAGGGACCAGTAAAGGCAGTCTGTAGCGACAGGAAAAATAAGCATGTGGACACAGAGATCCATGTTGGTGCTCAGAGATGTGTTAATGAGCCCTGTGATCTATGAGAAGGTCAGCAGGTGGAATTTGGGGGTGGGAGGTGGAGGATGGATGCTCCTTCACGCTATTCTCTGTTGTTTCACACATATGGCTATTCTCTTCCTATAATTTACTGCCACAAGTGGCTAATTTCATCAATTACGTGTAGATGCTTATTATTTCCAGTGTCAGAGGACACCCTTGTATAGAACCCCCTGTGTATACGAGCATCAGGTTTCTTTAAAGCAAAGATGAATTTAATGCTCCTTCCCTAAGTTTCTCCTTGTCGTTATTGCTTACTTGCTAACACTTTGGGGGTTTAATTCCTTTTCTTTTCTTTTAAATTTATAGCTTGATGGAAATAATTAGGAGGTTTGAATATTTTTCAACAGCGAGAGACTTTATTAGCTTTTAAGTAGATAAAAATATCCTTTCTTCTCCATAGTGCAAAGTGGAATGGGCTATTACTACCATCCCAGTAAATTAAATGACTTAAAAAAAAAATCAAAGGAATAGATTGTGAAAATGTTTAGCCAAAGGAGTTCTCCAGCTGACTGAGCATTTATGGGCACTTTGCCATCAAGGCAAGGTAAATTCACCTACAAGTAGCTATTTAGAAAACGTGTATTAATGATGGTTGTTAAAGTTACCCAACTGAATTATACCTAACTTTAGACAAAAGAATACAATAGGCATCTAACCAAATTGATGATAACTAAAAGAATGGCAGTATAATCACCAACAAGAACATGAACAGGGCCAAGTGAAGAAGCTCAAATGGCGGAGACAGAATAATTAGTAGTAATTAATTGGACTTAAGGAAAAGGAACGTTTAATTGGAGGCTCAAAAACACACATATGTATACCAAGTTTGGTGGCTTCTGACTGGGAAGCAGTCTGCTTTGTCTTGAGTCAGAAAGCCTCCAGGCAGGAGTGGGGATTAGGTGAATTGTAGTGCACACTCCCTGCCGCATCTACCTCTTTAAAGGAAAGCAACCTACATTTAACATTAAGCAGTGTTATCAACCTGGGTTGCTCAGGTGCGTCACCTGAAATGCTTTTGAAAAATAATGTTCCCTGGGCCATACCCCAGAAACTCTGACTACATTGATCTGGGATAGGGACCAGACATGTAAGTATTTTTTAAATCACGACAGATTTGTTAAAGTTGTGGTCAGGGCTGGGAACCACAGCTTTTAAGGGCAATTTATGTGGTGGAGGAAATCCCAAATGGATGCTCTTGGCTTTTGAATCAAGGGCAGTTGGGGCTGATTGTTTTGTTTTTCAGCAGCAGCTGAAAAAGCAGCTGTAGCCATGACCTGTCCTTCCACTTCCCAGGCCTTGGGTCAGTCTCTACTGCTCATTATGAGACAGGGATGATTCCATTACAAGAGGTCAAGGCAACGCTGGCCTGAAAGGTGAGGAGAATGGTTAAAGTGACCCAAGGGTGTGGAATCCATTATCTCAAAGGGTAAGTGGTGTGTGAGCTGGATAGAACAAGATTTGAAAAGGTGCAGCGTTTTGACATATGATGTTGGTCAATAATGTTGGTGAACTCATCCTAGAAAAGTCCACCTCCCTGCTGAACTTCACTACCGTCACCTGTGAAGTCCTCCCCTGGGAAGCTGTGCACCGACACAGTGCCTAGTCTTCCTAGAATTAGTTTGCAAACTTAATTGTCAGACCTCAAATAATAATGGCTCTGATGCCATTCTAGAAAAAAAGAGTTCTAAAACTGCTTGGAAGGGCGGACTCAGTGCTGGCCTTAGTATGTAGCTTCCCGAGGGGAGCCTTGAAAATGACCACGGTGATATTCAACAGAGAGGCCTGCAGCACTTTCTCTAGCCTGAGTCCTTGAATCTGGTTGTCTCATATCACCTTATGGCACATGTGCAGCAAGAGCCCGGGCAGCACTAGCCAAGGTACTGTCTATAACCGGAAGCCTCATTGATACCAGGCTTCTTGTGGCGCATTGGGTGACATTTAAGCCAAGACACAATCAGCATGAGTCTGCTACAGAGACATGGAAGGAGGATGTCCTGATCAAGGAGAATGGGGAATACAAAGGCCCAAGTACAGGAAAAGGCTTAGTGAGACTGAGAAACAAAAAGGCTTATTGCTTAACTTACATGCACACCGTGGAAAAACTGTTCATGATTAGATGACCCATGAACCAAACCTATTTTACAAAATCACCAGAGTCCTTCTGAACCTTGTATCATTGCCACCATCCACCCGAAGGCAGGTCCACTGCCTTGAGTGTCCTAGAAAATCTTCTCTAAAAGGTCAGGGAGCTTTTATCCTGGCAGAGCATGTTTGGTCTAAATGACCTGAATGGTGACTTCAGCAGTCCCACATGAGGGTTCAAGTCTGACTTCCAAAACCAAGATAAAAGGAATCCAGCGCTTTGTCTGGGATCCCCTGACAGCTTTATTCTAGAGCAGACCTGGGTCTTCACACAGAAATCTGTGATGCCCACTGGCTGGGCATGCTTTTCTCCGTCCGTTTGACTGATGTGGAATATGCAGTCTAAACCACAGGGAAGTGGTATCAGGCCTGCCCCATTCTGTCGGTTCTTAATAAGCTCCTCGGCTGAAGCCCCCCAGTTTCATTCTTTTTTATATACCCCGTGCCTAGAGCACAAAGCCTACATCATAGAAAACTGGCACGCAAGTTAAATGGCTTTGCCTTTTTTCAATGGCTTAAAAAAAAAAGGAAGATTAATATTCTGTAACATACAGATATGATGTGAAAGTCAAAGTTCAATGTTCATTAAAAGGTTGGTTTTATTGAAACAGAGCCATGTTCATTCATTTACAAGTTGTTTAAGCCTGCTCTCAGGTGAGACAGGCAGGCTGGCATAGTTGCTGCAGCCGTTAGTAGTTACAATACGATACCGCAGAGACCGTGTGGGTTGCAAGCCTAAAATGGTTACCAGTGGCCCTTTGTAGAAAGAGTTTGCCAACCTCTGTGACAAACATTTGCCATGTGAATGAATGAATGAATACATAAATAAATGAACTTTGATGGCATACTCACTTTTACCTAATTACTCCTGAATGGCATAAACTCTGTGGCACAGATCCAGGCATTAACCTAGACCCTTGCATATTTTGTTATAAGTATGAGAGCAATGTTATTTATGTGTCACTCTGCCATGCTGTTCTAAACAGTGTTTAATCAGAATAAAGTTTTAATTGCATTTCCTAAATGGACTTTCCCTCTTTTTGTAATTGAACATACATCTCAATGTTTCTTTTCACTGAGGCTAGCTGGTCCTCTAAGAAGTTCCATTTGAACTGTTACATTCATGGTGCTCATGTCAATCTATTAACTTGTATTGGATCTTCTGAGTTTTCTTCTTCATCTGTCAGTTGGTTCTAAACTTTTATCTGGGATACGCCATTCTGTTTTACAAAGGTGCATGACTGGAAGAAACTCAATCTCTTCCCTTATATGTGAATTTCACTTCATTTTTAGAGTTATTGAATAATTTCAAAGTGTGTATTTCTCAAAAGGTGAAAAAAATCAGTTGCATTCTGACTAGCAAGATGCATGTTTTTACACAAAACAAGTTAAGGGCACTATGAACAGTATAGCACAGATGCAATGGAATGCCACACAATCTCATATGGAAATAAGAATTAGCTACTCTGAATACTGGATCACCCCAAAGTGAACTTGAATGGAAATCTCTCTAATATTGTTGTTTATACATGTCATAGCCCTGGCATTCCTGCCTAGATTTCCTTTTCCAGATTGCTGAGGAGGTAGTAAAGCAAACATATCTTAAACAGAATCTGTTAGTTATAAGGAGTGACATTTATGTTTGTTTACATTGGTATGATTTTAATTGTCCAGGAGAAAGTTGGGACTGAAATAATAATCACTGTCTTCTGTTTTAGGAAAAACTTGTCTTCTGTCTATCATTGTATATTATGGGCACGTCCACAATTTTTATTCATAGTGGAGAAAGTTTTATGATTTGAAATTTTAGCATCTCTATTTTTAAGCATTTTGGAAGCAATTATGTAGATTCTTTTAAATAGAATGTTTGCTTACAGCGCACACTATTGGGGAGACCTTACTCTAATTCAGAGGACTGAGCCACAGAAGGAAAACCTTTAGAAATTAATACCAGCTAATTAATCCAGCTCATTAGCCCAAAACCTCACTGAATGCTGAGAGTGCTGCTAATGTAATAAGCTTCCCAGTTAATGGAGTCAAAGCTAACTTCAAAGAACAGCTAGTACCTCATTCATTAACTTAATCAACTCTCCCGACACCTCACAGACAACACATCCTGGTCGGAGCAATAAAGATGCAAGTGGTTCTTCTGTTCTGTTATCCCTTGGATGACTTAAAAGTTAAAAACTGGACAAACATGAGTGCACAAATAGCACACATTCTCACCTTTATCTACGAACAGAACAAGAACACCAATGCCACAGAGGAAGCCTGTGTCAGAATATGTTTAAAATAGTCTGAATAGCCCAGGCCCTGTAGAAGCCAATAACTACTGTGTTCAGCATTGTGCATTTATATCCATGAGCTACTATACTTTACACCTTTTACCCAGTTTAAAAAAAAAAAAAAAAGAAAGAAAGTAGCACATCAATCTGCACCATTATCTTTTTGTTTTCCTTTGAGGGATTTCTGAAACATACACTTAATCAATTTTTTAATAAATTTACTAGATTAATTTTTTCACATTTATCACTTATTCTACCAACCTAACAAAATAAAGAAATGTTGAGATTGTTATGGTTCTTTCATTCAACAAATACTTGAACTCTTATTATGCATACACACAAAGTTTTAGATGAGGACGTTCAATAAAAATACATTTGAAATTGTTTCTATTTTCAGTCATTATTAGTAAATTTTGCCATTATCTCTAATCCCTTGTGTTTATGATCTTCTTTCAAATTCTGAATCTTTCTTCTTTCTAAAAATGTTTCCCTCTTAGAGCTAGAGAGGGAAGTCTTTGTGTGTACTAAGTATTGTGGTGTCGGAGATTGCATGGGCCCCTTTTTAAGGCAAGGTTTTGTTTGGTGACTGAACCATTTTACTGTGGGATCAGTGGGGAAACAAGAAGTAACTATCAGTGAAGGCAGATGAACAACGAGAAATAAATTGGTAGGCAGAGAGATTTTATTTCAAGAAATCATTTGAAGAAATATCGACCTTAAGTGGAAGGTTACTTTTCTGGTCGGGCACTCCCTTGCTTCCCTTAGCATTCTACAATATGAAGACTGGAAGTGGCTTAGGTAGTTTCTCGTGCTGTGCCTTCACTGCTCTTCCTGATTTTACTTACGATCAGGCAACTCCTCAAATCCCTGCCTTCTTCTGCTTCTTCATCAGCCCTGAACATTCCAAGCTGGTAAGAGAGTCGCAGTTCTGCAAAGAACTTTTCATCACTCAAAACCAGCTTTTCCCACAGCTGCACTGAACTACATGTTAGTAAAATTTTTAAACCATTCTCCTCTCTATCCTGCAGAAGTTTCTAAAAGTTTTGCTTTGGTGATGGCAAACAAACAAACAAATTAAAAATGCACATTATTTAGAAAAACTCTGTTCGTTCAAATGATAAATTGGAGAGTTGTTAAAGATCAAGGCTCAAATTTTCATCTTAAAACAGAAGAAGTTATTAACTTTTGAGCACAAGGTCCTTTTCAAGACAGTGTTTGGAAATAAGCTTTCCAATAAACATTTTACATGTAATGCTATGTTATATTGGAAGTTTTACTTTTTAATTAGTGGAAACTAATGCTCAGATCACTGATATTTTCTAATAAAGCAGCAGCCAGATAACTACATGTCAAAGACTGAAATTGGACTCACACCTCTCACCCCATACAAAAATTGACTCATGATGGATAAAAGATTTAAATCTAAGACACAAAATGATAAAAATCCTAGAAGAAAACATGGTAAATCTAGATGATATCACCCTGGGGAAAGATTTTATGAAGTCTGCATCTGCAATTATAACAACAGAAATAAACAAATGTGATTTAGTTAAACTAAAAATCTTCTGCACAGCTAAGGACACAACAATCAAAGCTAGTAGACAACCTTCCAAACGGGAAAAGATATTTACCTGTTACGAATACGACAAAGGATTGATAACTAGAATCTACAGAAAACTCAAATTCATCAACAAAAACAGGGCAAACGATTCCATCTATGACTAGGCAAGAGACATGAACTCTGAAAAAGACAGGTAAATGGCCAAAAAACATATGAAAAAAAATGCTCATCATTCCTGATTATCAAAGAAATGCAAATTGAAACCACCCTGAGATATCACCAACCCCCAGGGCGTATAGCCCACATCACAAAGTCTCAAAGCTGTAGATGATGGTGTGGATATGGAGAGAAGAGAACACTGTGAGTGGACTGCAAACTAATACTGCCTCTTTGCAAAGAAGTATGGAGAATCTGCAAAGAACTCAAAATAGACCTTCCATTTGATCCTGCAATTCCATTTTTAGGCATCTACACAGCAGGAAAAAGATCATTTTATTATAAGGACATTGGCACTAGATTGTTGATTGCAGTTCAATTTACACTCACCAAGATGTGGAATCAACCCAAGAGCCCATCAACCCATTAACAAACTGTGGTATAGTTATACTGTGGAATGCTATTCAGCCATTAAAAAGCTAGAGACTTAACATGTCTTGCATTAATCTAGATACAGTTGGGGAACGTTCTTTTTTAAATATGAGGGTTCAAATTTTGGGGTTACATTGTTCTCACTTTGAAGGTAAACTTCAAGTTGTACTTGGGCCCTTTACCCAGGGGGCATGCTGAGCAAGAATATTCTCTTTGGTAAAGTATCACAAGAATGTAAAAGCAAATATCCAATGTACTCAATACTAATATGAAGCTGGTAGACACACTAATACAGGACCACACAAGATAAAAACTCAACTTAATTCACAAAGGGAGGGAGATCTGTGTGCTCCCTTCTAGTGTTCACAAGGTGAGGGTATAAGGCATACATACTGGGTGAGGGGAAACAACTACAACAGAGACCTTACCTAGCAAATATGAACAATGTAACCTAATCATTTATACCCTCATAGTCATCTGAAGTTGAAAAAAAAATGCAGCAGGCAGAGTAAAAAAAATTAAGAATGTTTGCATTGTAGTATGGGATTAAATAATGTGATTGAGGAATTGATTTATATTTAAAACTTATCTAGTGTCTTTTAAAAAATGTTACAAATGTCTTCAGATATACAAAACCCAGCAAGGCAAAACATTAATAAGACAATTGTTAATTTAGTTTCTTCGGTTGAGAAGTGAGCCAAGAAATGTGTTTTCAAGAATTGTCAATTTTGTAGTTAGGTCCAATATCTCATGCTTTTTGGAATGATGTGAGTTGGTGTAAAATTATTTAATAAAAGTAGTAATGTAATGATATTTTGTAGAACCACTTATTACATACTACATTTAAGGAATACCTGCAGCTTTTGTTATTGTGTGGTTTTTGTTATTCAGGTTTGTTTGCTCGCTTTGTTTTATGGTCAAGAAGATAATCAACCATTGGTTGTCTGAGACCAGTCTTATTTTTAACAAAATTTCATCCCCATGACCAGAACTATTACATCGATTCAATTTAGTCTGTATCAGTATCTGAACACTGCTAAGTATACACTATTATGTATAGAAAAATTGTTCAGGGACAGACAACTAAGATGAAATCATGAAGATCTTTTCATTCATTTAATACTTTATTCTTTATTTTAAAGTGGCACCTGGGACCATCTAAGATAGTTCCTCTTGGGTAGTACAAGCTACTATATTGGTTTTCCTATTTGACAAACCACACCAAAACTTATTGGCTTAAGATATTAACCATGTGTTTGAGTCTGTGGGAATTGCCAATGCAAGATGTGCTTAGCTGAGCAATGCTACTCATTCAGGGCCTGCTACTGATGGGCACAGGGTCCTGTGCTTCTGATGGGCTCCCATGGGTGCCAGGAGAAGCTGATTAGTCTAAGATGCCTCAGTCACTCTTCACTGCCTCCATCCTCTGGCTGAATAGCCCACCCTTGTTCACACATTGCTTCATGAAGTGGTGGTAGCTACTCACACTGGGGTTCTGGAACTCATACACTGTTGCCGTCACTGTGAGAAGTCACAAGTGCAGGGAAGGGGAAGTTGACCCCATCCATTGATGAGAAGAGCTGGAAAGAATTATGGTTATGGTGCAATCTACTGAGGTTGGAATATTTAAAGGGTGAGAGCCTTCACAGCTACATGTTCAATCGGGTGCAGCAAGTTGTTTGGCAATCAAGGTATTCACCAAAGGGGCTGAGATTGTCATGAGAAATCTCGGATACCTTTTGCTTTCCCGGGTTCAGTTGTTCCTAAGACTTGGTGATGTCTTTGCTCACCCCCCAGGGTAGCTGTTAATCCCTTCTTGTATTCTATAAGCCAACTAACTTTTCTTTCATCCAACTAAGTAAAATAAGTTGAGAGGTCCTGTCAGCTTTAATGAAAATTCCCAAACTTGTTTACATGTTCTTATTCCCTGCTCATTCTTGTCACATACTAATGTAGTGAGTAGAATAAAGACCAAGTTACATATTTCATTTAGCTATTGTCCTTCATTTTTAAATTAATTTTACTTCTAATAAGCGAAGTGTCTATCTTCATTAAGCAATTCAACTGCATTGAATTCTTCATCTGGATTTATATGATGGCACTTTTTAAATGGTCTGAATACTCAGACATTACCCTTTAATTCTAGAAATTAGATACCAAATGTCATTGAGGAAATTGAAAATCAACTTTTTATGACTTCCATTGAAAGAACTTATACTGAAATGTGAACAATGTTCATGAAAAGTTAATAAATAAGACTAATGAGAGTTCATGGCAATTTTAGAATGATTAGACTCTGGAACTACTTACAACTTTTACTAATACCTTTGAGAAACAATATTGGAATTTCATGCTCATAGCAAAACTGAACTTCAGAAGCCTTTCATGATAACATCTATCAAGAGACCGTTTCGCGTTGCTCTCACATTTACTGTACAGACACATTCATTTCTCATTTTAAATATAATTATTATGAATGTAAAATTATGAAATCTGAAGCAACGTGCAGATTTCAAAGCTCCACATATCCTTGTATAATTTCACCGTTCCTTCTAAGATTTAAAAACACTCCTTTTCCCTGGCTTCTCTCTAAATAACTAACACTAGCTGAGCCCCTGTAACTGAGAAAAGTGTGTTGTTTTTCACTTCCTTCAGAGCATTGGAAGAAAAACACTCTAAGCAAAAGGTAAATGATGTTTTTAGGAAACCAGAACATACACTGAGGTTTCCAAGCTCCTTAGAGCGCAAAGTAGGACAGAAAACCTTGGTTAATGAGCCTCTCTCGGATTCCCTCATGTGTTCTGTCTCTTTCAATGAAAACTGTAACACAAAGACAGGGCTCCCTGCCAGAAAGACACTTGCAGTTTCAAATAAAACTAGAGTAGGAATATGTCTGTTCTGTGTTCCTTCTTTCTTCAGAGTCAGGGAGAACTTTCAGGATTATCTGAAATGTATGGAGGTAAACGAAATGTCACTATTCTCTCCATATTGGGGGGAGTCACAGGATACTCAAGCACATTAAAGTGACATATAATTAGTCATAATAATGGTTCTTCCTCTTTGTACCCTAACTTAGGTTTAGTTTTCAAATATGCCTCTATTGAAAAACAATTTAAATGTAATATGGAGGTGCTCATATAATTCACAGAAGCAAATAGCAACATTTCAGCACCCCGTACTTCCCCTCATGTTCTCTTTTGTTGTGTGTCCCACACCCATTATCTGTAAATAAAGCACAGCTTCCAGTACAGTCAATGAGCAGTCAAGTGTGCTAACAAGGATCTCTAAATAGTGCCATTCTGCTGTGGTGCAGAGTGGAGTCCATCAGAGGACTGCCGGAACAGGGGCCCTGTTTACAAAGGCTCTAAGAACTCATTTACAAAAATACCAAATCCGCATTAAAGGAAACTTAAGGATACTTTGTTTTGACTACTGGGAAGGAAACAATGATACACACAGGGACCCAGGTGGTTAATGTACTGTACATTATTACTATAAAGTACAAGACCTCAGTCTCTCATCGCCGCAGAAACCACAAATTCAGTTGATTGTATAGCACCCAACAGAATAGACTTTAAGAGTAAATGAGCAAACATCTCAGATATCCTTTCGAAGCTTGCCAGTTCACTTGGCTTTTGATTTCTTGCCACTGGTCTGTTATGCAGGAGGGAACTTTGTAATAGTTCGTATCCTGCAAGGCATTCTAAGCCTGTCTCAAATACCAATAGAGAAAACGGCATGAACTCTTGTTTATTGCTATAAAAGATAAATAAATTAGTCCAACTATAATAGCAAAACAAATATTTTGGACTCAGAAATGATGCAATCTATAACCCTAAGGCTTTGCACTTAATGCAGGTCCCTTGACATTTAAGTCAACTTAATTTGAAGACAAATACCACAACTTCTTAGCTGCGAAATTTTTTAGCAATTTCTTAGCCGTTCTCTCCCATTAGAGTTTAAAGGTTTTAATTAAACATTGAAACTTCAACAATATTCAGAAAAGCTGATGGTTTTCCTCTGTAGATTAACCGGGTTGTGCAGACGCCTCTCTAAGGCGCTGACGGCCGGTCACATTCACTGCTCACACATCTGTGGATTTAAACTTCTCATGGCAATGACTAAAGAAAGACCACTCAGCGCTAGAAGACAGTGGCCAGAACTGCAACCCATGCTTAGTGTTTATTTTGATGCTTTTAGGAATTTGGCCACTGTGGAGAAAATCAGTCATTTCTTTAAATCAAAGTGTGGAACAAGTGTTCTATACCCAGTAAATGTTGCTGCCCTTTGTAAATAATTTAGTGAATTTCTTATGTTGCATTCAAGTTATGCCACTTCATCCATTAACAAGAAAATGGAAAGAATGTATCATATTGCACAAAGGAAGGTCTTCAGAACATTCTCCGTGCTGAAACGTCATAACAAAGTGTCTTCTTCTATTGCTATGCTTTGTCAGAGTTTTGGTGACCCATGACACCAGTCAAACATATCTCTACCTGTCTGACACACTGTCAAATCCTATGAGACTTCCTAAGCTAGAACTTGCTGACAGGTATGTCTAGACCTGTTCTGATTTACAGAAAGAAGTATCAATGAACAAGAAATAATAATTACAATCAAAATAAAACTATGGATTTGGAGTGGATTAGACCTAACTTTATAGGTAGTATCCAGTAATTTGGTTATGCCAATTTATAATCTTTTCCTCTCTGTATATCAGCACAAAAATTAATGTCTAATATATAAAACATCTGTATATCAATTCCAAATCCAAATGCATTTGGAAAAATGCCTTTTTCCAAATCTCTTTTTTTGATACTAGACTTATATATTTAAGATTATATCAATAACTTATTTTATGAAAAATTCTATTTATTGCTATTTTGTAAAACACTTGCTAAAAATGTTTACCTTCTTTAGAAGTAAAAACAAGCAATATGTAGCAATATTTATTGATTTAATTCTCCAATTCATTATGCAAAACAGCAAATTACATTATATGAGTTAAGAAATGAGGGAATAGTTAAAAAAGACCAGGATGGGAATGGGAATTTACCCAGGCTATCGCCTATCACTGTAAAATAAACTATAATCTGCATATGAGCTTTGATAAAGTATTCTTCAAAAATATCTTTCGCTGTGATTCATAGTTAAAAAATAAATTTACAATGTGACGTAGTATACACATCTATGCACATGCACATGAATTTGAAACAAAACTCTTACTAAACTTGTCCTCTATACCCTGAGACTTTCTATTTTAGTCAATTTAATTTTTAAAATGCTTATCTTGATTCACTAAATTGATTTAATAACCTGCTAATGAGTTGCAATCTTCCATAGAAAACATTGCTTTAATCTAAATCTTTAAAAGATGTGAGGTGATGACTTTCATCTTAATAAGCACAGAGGTGGTAAAAACATAATTCTCACACAAATAGACAGTGAATTTGTGTCAAAGTTGTATTCATCTCATTAACGCGGATACCAGTAAGAAAAGATGAAGCTAGTTTGAAAAGCACTTGAGAGGCTTACATAGTTAATGGAGGCATGACTTCTGAAAATAAGTTTTCTAAATTAGATTTAAGACTAGTTAACTCCCCATAGAACACTTAAGAGATAAGACTCCTGGTGGATAAATTCTCTATCAAATTATAAAATCAAAACAACTTAATTTCTGCATTTTAACTTACAGAAAGAGTCAGACATAGTCCGGTTAGGAGACAGACCACGTATCAGCTATGGTATAAAAGAATGTTTTTTTTTTTTTAAGAATTGCTAACCAGACATTGAGTTATTAACTAAATCAATGCAAAGGCTAAAATAGTGTCCCTGGCATCACATAGCAACTTTGGGGAGTAGCTACCTATACATAGGCCTGAAGGAAGAAAGGAAGATGTTGGAAACAATAAAACTTAAATGCTTGGAGAAGCGTCTTTGTTGCTACTGTGGCTATCTCTTCTCTGTGGGGGGACTTGATGAGATCAAATGTTGAATATACTGAAAATGGTGGAAAGACTACAAGTGAGTATGACCTGCTGGGATGAGAAACAACCGATCCAGCCAGAGTGAAGAAGTGATGTTGGGGAAATCCCTAGAGAAGGAAGAAACAGAGAGGAGGCCCTCAATGGGAACAAACCCTTCTCCCTCCTCTGAGCTTGGATAGCTCCCTCCCTCCACTGGCAAAGTCTAACCCGGAGCTGCAGGTAAAACAGAAGTGTGGTTTGTGAAGCCCCAGCTCCAGCATCATACAGCTGAATACAGAGGTGGAGCTGGAGTTGAAAGACAGTAGTTTCAAAAATGCCACAGCTGCTAACCTTCCAGGGCAAGAGAGCACTCGTGCTTTTATCATCTGTGGATTGTTAATCAAAGGTGTCAGCCCAGGATCGAGCAGGTTATCAGAAACTTCCTAGTGTGAGAGCAAGAATTAAGGCATTTGCTTGCCTTTTTATAAATTTGGAATACATTTTTCTTTATCAGAAATTCATGGTTTAATAAAAGGCTACAAAGAAAATCAAAATTATTGTAACTGATACTTTCAGCTTTTCCCATTAAAGGAAATTTTTAGGGACCATCATTGCCACCTATTATATAGTAATATTAGATGCAGATGTGGCTTGTTGGCCTGAAAACAAAGAATTTTACATATTGTGAACATAAAAATGTCCCTTCTCCCATGATTCTAGAGTTCCTTGATCGACTATTGATAAGTGAAAAAGTATTAGAAATAAGGTATGGGAAATTGTGATTATTTTTTAAATTTTTAAGTAAAAGTTGTTCATGCCCATAATGAAGGTGTTGATTAATTGCAGACATCAAATGAAAAGTAATATACATGCATATGTTTATACTTTTAATTACACATAATGGATCATACGGGTACTATACTTTCTTCTGTGCCTTAGTTTTTTTCTACTTAATATCATATCTGACTTTATTACAGCACGTACATCCTTCCCGATCATTTTAATGTCTGCATCAACTGTGTGGACAAACATAATATATTTTAAAATTCCCTAGGCATTTAAACTGTTTCTAAGTTTTCTTTATAGCAATAAGTAGCTGCCAGGATAGATGATAGAGCATTGATAAATCACTGTCCATGATTTTACTACAAAGTATCTGTTCATAACATGCTTACCAAAGCAATATTAAGTCAAATAGCAAACACTTGTTTGTTAAATTGTTTATGTGTAGTTGGTGACTTGAAGCTGTAGGAAAGAGAAGAAAATGCAATCTGATGAGCGTTGTCCCCTTTTCCCAAGTATTTGAATAATCACCCAATCTTTCTGTTTCTCATACCCAGATTCCACACCACGTGAAGCCCCTGCCGTATTACAGCTACGACCAGCCGGTGATCGGGTACTGCCAGGCTCACCAGCCGCTCCACATCGGCAAGAGCTACGACGCGGTGTCTCCCGAGCAGGACGAAAGCCCCCGCCTGGAGCTCAGGCGCGACCACAGCTACATCGCCACCATCGCCAGGTCCGCAGCACCGGCCATCTACCTGGAGAGAATAACAAACTAACGCTGAAGCCAGCTCGCCAGCGGGAGGGAGAACGGGTGTCCAAACCGTGCAATCCAGCAAGCTCATCGTTCCGTTCAAACATTCACGGCATAGAGAGAGAAAAGAACAAAACAAAACAAAACTGCTTAAAGAGCGCAGCCCATGCGCCTGCAGCAGAGCTGGGAGAACTACACGACTTTCTTTGCTTTAAAACATAAACAAAAATGCTCCCGGATGTAAATAGTAAGAGCGTCAAGTTCTTATAAAAATAGATTTCGCCCTAGCTACATATAGGTTTGTTTGTATATTTGATTTTTCTACACTGCATGGTTCCTAGGCCGGAGAACCACAGGGGGCAAATAAACACGGGTGGGCGGGGAGCTGGGGAAACAATCCGGATTTCCTTGTTAGGTGCGTGCAACTCTCACGGACTTTATTTCAATTGCGTTCGTTTTATTTTTCCTTTCAATATGCTGTTTCTTGTTTGATTTTATTGTTTCGTTTTGTTTTGTTGTTTTCCTGGTTAAGTGATTCTGTTTCTAATTTCTAAACATAGGCCTTACAGCTTATGTTGTACCAAAAGAATATTTGCTTCACCACAAAGAATGGAAGTTGACCACCATGTTTGACAAAACCACAGGAAGGAAAAATCCAGTGACTCTGTGTGAATATCCCTTGAAGACACACATTGTATTTGACATAAGGAGTTGTGTTTGACTCCCATTGGCAGCCCTCGCAGTGTAGCAAGTCGAGAGACCTGGGAAGACTCCAGCGGAGAAGACCAGCGGAATTACTCTCCGTGGACGTGGGGCTGTGAGAACAACGGCCATGTGGTCAATGGGTGAAACTGCCAAGCTGACAAACTTCTAAACACAAGATAATGTGTAACATTGCTTTTTAAATTAATTATCAATATTAGCTTTTGTGTAGTTTTTATCAATAAAAACAGTTGAAGAATAAATATATAATTTTGTGGTTGGTATACCACAGCCCTCCTTGTTCTGAATGCTTCATCTCTGTACTGTGGAATGCTTCCAGAGGATAATTGGGCAATTTGGCAAGAATTAAGGCTCTATTAAGAGCCTTCTGTGGGTTCAATGGTCAGCTAGCGAGGCACCTGCAGCATAGCTGGGAGAACTACAGAACTTTCTTTGCTTTAAAACAAAGGTGAGGTGTAGAAAAGAATTAGGAGATGTGGCTCATGCCCTAACATGTTTCACCATTATAGTTACAGACATATGTCCTCATTCCAAGAAAATTGTAAGACAAAATGAGTAAAAACCAAGAATTGATTATATATGAGAGAAAGAACTATGTGGACACTGATTACTATCTGGAAGGAGGCATAGCCATTATTCTTTTTTTTTTTTTAAAGAGTCAGGGCCTGGGCCTAGAAGGCAGTGGTATGATCATAGCTCACTGGAGCTTCCTAGGCCTTAGCTCAAGTGATCTTCCAGCCTCAGTCTCCTAAATAGCTGGGACTATATCACCATGCCTACCTCATTTTTTTTGTAGACACAGAGTCTTGGAGTTCTCATTCTATTGCTTGGTCAGGCTGGTCTGGAACTACTGGCCTCAAGCAATCCTCCTTCCTAGGCCTCCAAAGGATCTGGAATTATAAGCATGAACCACCACTTTTGGCCCCGTTTTTAAATAAAGGAGGTAACCATGAACATGTCAGTTGATCCTTGTCTTGACTTCCTTAGTACTGTGACACTCTGTCTAGTAAGAGACTTACTAACAATGACATATCCATTGGTATGATTAAATTAACTTAATTCTAAAACAAAATTGAATTATCAAATTGTGTTATCCTTTATTACAACTACTTTAGTATTTCAAAGGGTGCTAACATACAGTGATACAACTGAGTATCCCTGAGCACTAAGGTGATGGCTGCCATTCATTTCATCCCAAATTCTAATAAAATAATAATAAAAGAACTTTATAAATACCGTCACATCAGAATAAGCTAACGGATTTCTGAACATGCTTTTTTGTTTGTTTGTTTTTTGTTTTTTTCCTCAAAGCCATTTTGTTTTACTATCATTTTAAGTTAGATTTCAAATTAAATGTGATCCTAATTAATAAAAGATTATACCATATTATAAAAATCAATCAAGGGAATTTTTTTCACATTGGAACACAGGGCCATTGCTAGTAAATTCTGGCTAAGTTTCCTTTTAACCTTTATAATCTGGGTTACATACGTGTTCTTAACCATTCAAGTACAATAAACTGACAATAAGCTTAAATATTAAAGATAATTCTCAGACTTTGTGATTTTTTTCTTTCAGAATGATTCAAAGGATGTGGAGCACGTCTTCCCATGTTATAAAGACTTCATTGGTGGTTGTCTTTTCAAATTACAAGAATTCTCTTACCCCTTCCCACCTTCTCCATCTCTCCAACATCACACATATACTACCATTCCACCCATGTCAGTGTTCATTTGCCAGAGGTCATATCTCAACAGTCTTCATCAAAGTTGTCGTGAGTCAGCTCCAGCTTATTTGTTACTTATAATCAAAAAATTACTAAATGGATATGATTCTTTATGTCATTTAAAACTGCCATATTTGGTCAACACTTGACTCAAGGTTAACATGAAACAGCAAAGTTATTACTATTAACTTCTAGCAAGACAGATTAGCATCATCAAAACTTTGCAACCTCCAAATAGAAAAAAACCTTTCCAAAGAACTTATTTTAACTATCATTTACACATGCTAGACAAGTTTACACTGAGATATAGGAATCTGTTGTTGATTTATAAACAAAGTACTCTCCCAACCAACTTTCTTGAGTAGGGTTGGAAGTCTTCAATGGAAAAATTCAGGCTTGAGGTTATATGAGGAGTCAAGAAGGTTTTCAGAGAAAACAACATCTTAAATAAAAAGGTAGTGATATTTCAAAAGAGGTCTTAAGAAGCAAATATTGGCTTATTGATCCTTTAAGCCCCAAAGTCAATCATTTTTATGCTGCAAGCATGGTATAACCAAGGAGGATGAAAGGCTTCTGTTAGTCGCCACACACGATAAATTATTGTCTGGACCTCAAAAAGACAGAGAGCAAACGTGTCTGTGCCGGCCGCTTTCATCCTATCCCTTGTACTTTCGTGTGCTTTGCTATGCAAACCGATTGCCCTTCGGTCCTTCTCCTTCAGCATAGAAGAGTGTTTCTAACACAGAACTGTGGCCCTAGCTAATATAAAGATTTTTCACTGTCTTCTTGAAGTCAGGATGTATGCTGATTCTACTTATTTTTTTTATGTGGAAATGTTAAAGAGCCCTCTCAAAGAAAGTTATACTTTATTTTAAGACTATCCTAATTAGTAATTTGATTTTACACTATAATGTTTATTGAAATTCTGAAGGCTATGCAGGTTTCAATTTCAAACTTGAGGAATCTCATGGAGTATTTATGGAGCCAAGGCATTAAAATCATGCCTTATGGCAATTACGAATGTGACACAATTCAGATCAGAGTAGCCTATTATCCAAACATTTGGGTTAATGTTTTCATAAATATTCTTAGTTATGCTGAGTTTACTCTTAGTTATCGCAACATTCAGTGAGGAACAATCTAAGAGCAGAGGCCCGATGTGTGTGTGTGTGTGGGTGTAACTGTGGTGTGACTTTCCATCCTGTGTAGCTCTACTCACAATATGACTTTCTGAAAGTCAGGATATAAATAATAAAAACAAATCACTTGTAGGATGCCAAAACACCCAAGTAATTCTAAAGTAATTCTAAAGTGGAAAGTAGACCAAGTTATAATATTTTCATATAGTTTCACTCAATAAGGAAACAGTGTGAGAGGAAAGACAGTCCCAGGAGGACACGGTAGCAACTGTCCTGGACTTTTCTACCGCACTTTCATCAGTGCAAATGTGGCAGACCTAAATTACAAAGGGATTGATGCCATAAAACTGAAAAATGACAGAAAAAGTAGTATCTCAATCTGTAAACACTTGCACTTTACACAATCAAAACATCTTAATTACATTTGGGAATTTGGGTCGATAGATGTCTTAACAGTTCTCAAGTATGTAACCAAACCACCAAAGCAAAACAAATTGTACAAGTGTCCCACTTGAGCAGGCGTCGTAATGTTCAAAGCCACACCTGGAAACTTAATATTGGCACCATGCTTCCAAGAGGGCATCTGTAAGGACATCCGTAAGAATGTTGAAAGTTGCTCAATCCTTAAGTCCCTGCTTGATGAAAAACTGAGAGCAGGATCATTCGTGGGGTGAAGCTATTAAAGCTTTACAGAGGGGCAGGCAGAAGGGAGAAGAAAAGAGAAGCAGATTCACTGCTCTATCGGCCCACAGCAGGCAGGCGGCGTCGGTAATGATTTGCTTAACTGCAGAATCCAAGGCTCTGTAGAAAGAACCTGTCTAGGAACCTGTCAAGTTCCTCATCTCTGTACCTCTCTAATTTCTGAACATACATGGCCTCTCATGAAGGCGTATTTGCCACCGCCCATGCTACACAACCCTTAATTGCCTTTAATTCCAAAGAGCATAAACAGTTTGAGTTCAGAAACTTGGGTTATCCATCATTGAGACCCAGTTTTAATTTTGCTCAGTCCTAGTGCCCTTCCATACGTCAACATGCCTCAGCACTGTGCCCATAACAAAATGCTGTACCTGCATCTCATTTTGTTCTGCGGGGTTCTGAGTTTCTCCCTCCTTGATATATCTTTAGCATCCTGGTTCCTCTAAAACTGAACACTTTTTCACTTTCCCATATCACCAGGCACTTGATTTCTGCCTGGCAATTACAGCCACTTGATACCAAACCTGCTTTGATGATCTCTGTTCCTTCAACACCCAGAGTGTCGCAGAGGACCAGTGTCTGCGTCCACCTGGGGAGCCCCTCGGGCAGGCGTCCTGCTCCCTTAATGTGATGCTCTCCAAGCTTGCTACTCACCTTCCCTTGCACTGTCACTGACCTTGCACTGTTCCAGAAGTAAAATCCAGTTGCAAAACACTGCCCATCCTACTCAGTTAAGATCTAAGTTTCCATTCTGATTATAATATGCAAGATCAGTAGTTCTCAGAGTTAACACATGTCACAATTACTTGAAAGACTTTTCAAACAGATTCATGGGCCCCACCCCAGAATGTCTGATTCAGCAGGTCCAGAATAGGGTCCACGAGTGTTCTTTTCCAATAAATCCTCAGGTGATGTTGAGGCTGTCAAGATGTGAACCACAGTTTAAGAACCACTGACATAAAGCACACATATTTACATCCCTTCAGTGCTTCTCAACCTCCCTAATGCCACGACCCTTTAATACAGTTCCTCATGTTGTGGTGACCCCTAACCATAAAATTATTTTATTTTCGTTTCTACTTCATTACTGTAATTTTGCTACTGTTAAAAATCATAATGTAAATGTCTGATATGCAGGATGTATTTAGGCTACCCCTGTGAAACGGTCATTAGATCCCCAAAGGGGTCTCTACCCACAGGTGGAGAACCACTGCTTAGGTTGATGACTTTGTATAGAGACTCAAAATTTGCATTTGATATTTACTTAAGATTTAAGGTGAAGTGATTTTTAACATGATAATTAATTAAAAACAAGTAGTGACATTACACGATCATGCTATATGAAGTACACATACTTTACATAAAGGGTATTTTTTGTTTTGTAGAGACAGAGTCTCACTTTACCACCCTCGGTAGAGTGCCATAGTGTCACAGCTCACAGCAACCTCAAATTCCTGGGCTTAGGCAATTCTCTTGCCTCAGACTCCCAAGCAGCCACAACACCCAGCTATTTTTTCTTGCAGTTTGGCTGGGGGCGGGTTCAAACCCGCCATTCTCGGTATACGGGGCCAGCGTCCTACCCACCGAGCCACAGGCACTGCATATAAAAAGTATTTTCTAAAATTCGCCGTGTGATAATAACAAAGGATGCTCTCTGGGAAAGGAAAGAAGCAACAGCAGCAACAGAAGAGGATTATATGACTAAAGTGAACTCGGAAAATGTTGCCTGTGATATGTCCCCTGTGGAAACACACAGGCAATTTATCACCTAGAGCAGTGGTTCTCAACCTGTGGGACCCACAGGAACTGTATTCAAGGGCCGCAGCATTAGGAAGGTTGAGAACCACTGACCTAGAGGATATCAAAAATGTTGCAGTCAGGAAGCCCATTTAACTTCGTTTAACCCTGAGTTTTCTAAACGTATCCTTTTTCAACCATTATACTCTTTCTTACTTTAAAACCTAACAAATCCGGCAGAGCTGATTCTCTATAGAACTTCTTTGGGAAATGTTGATGTAAGGGATTTTCTCCCTTTGACTATCAAGAAAAGCATGTACCTTTGCAGGTAACAATGTCTACATTACAAATGATACAATGTCCTCATTTCTGAGCTGGATGGAGAGTTTTCTTTTATTTTTAAAACAAAGACTCAATATATTTTCATCTCTCCAATAATGAAGCAAATGTCAAATTCATCTGAAATAAAGGAAAATGAATAATTAAAATGATTACAACCTGATATCATAAATGGAAAGTAGATTCTCTCTATATAGAACATTCCTCTTCTCTTGGAAAAGATTAGGCCCATTGTTTCTACTGCGTGAGGCATTTTAATATCATGATAAATCACCAAAGAGCCCATTGGAATGTGGAGAGTCTCATGTGATGCCGTCCACCTGTCTGTTTTCTGGACCAGAGGACCCTCAGACAGGGAATAGGAGTTCCAAGGGGAGGGGGTAACAGGGGGACCAAACACGAACCTTGGCTATCAAAGTCATTTTCATCCTAACAAAGTCATTTCTTTGCAAGATCCAGGGAATTGGGGATGGTGTTAGAATGAACTTTAGACTCCTTATACTCATTACTGTTTGTTTTATAAAAAGGCATAAAATTAAAAATGCATAAAAATGAGGTCAGACATGAGCTCTGAGATTTTGTGTTAGTTAAGAAAGCTATTCCACTGGAAATAATGCAAGAACCATATGACAACAATTCCCTAAGATTAAAACATGTGTATATTTTCCCATTTCTTGAGCGTGGCTGCACCCCTTGGGGGTGATACTCACTTGATTTTAGGTAGTGGAGGGAATGTCGGAGGATGACTGAAGTGAGGATTAATTAGGTAGTTCTACTAGGCCACCCCGACGGCCATAACAAAATACCAGACTCTTGAACCACAGAAGTATATCTTCTTATACTCTCAAGATAGGAAAAATCCTAGATTAAGGTTCCAGCATAGTTTTGTTTCTGGTGTGGGCTTTCTTCCCAACTTTTAGCCAACTGCCTTCTCTAGTCCTCAGATCATGGAGAGAGGGAGCTTTCTAGTGTCTCTTGTGATGAGAACCCTAATCCCATCAAATCAGGTCCCTACCATTATAACCTCATTTCACCTTGATTGCTTTCTTTCAGACTCTATTTCCAAATACTATCGCATCAGGGGTTAGGGCTTCAAACCATGAGTTTTACAGAGACACAACCCTGTCCAGAGGAAGCAGGAAACCAAAATTAAATAAATTAAATCAAATAGCTGCAGGGTGTTTACTAGAGTGATCCAACTGATTTAAGTTGAAAAAAGTACATACTAAAAAGTCAGTGTCTTCTGGCAGAAGAATGCTTGAAGGAAAGACAGATTAGTTGGAATTCTAAGTGAGTCTAAACTTTAAAGATATTTTTAAGGAGAGACTATATGGTTTACATTCTCTTTGGGGCAAATATTTTTTAATAAGGTCATGAAATAAGTTAATTAACTAATCTTTATACAGTATTTTCACGTTTTCTATGAGATCTATTGCTTAGAAAAAAAAATTTTCCCAATCTGGTTTTGCACTAGTCCCAGGCTGTACTTTACACAAAAGAGTTCCAAGGCCAAGTAAACCTATGGGAAAGCTGTGTATTTTATCCACCCTGTTATATATTCCCAATGCTCATTAATATATTAAAAGCTTTGAGAATTCTTGTGGGAAGAAGCTATTTTAATTAAGCATTTCCAAATTTTATTTGACTGTGAATATTCTTCATTAAAATAAAAGTTACTGAGAACCTGTTGAGTTACATTTTCCACAAAGTATACTTAGGAACACAGTATATATGTTGAAAGGTCTACCTAGGGAAGAGAAATGAGACCATTTAGTGTAGGTGCAGGGTTCTTGCACCTACCAAAGTAACTTTCTGGAAGATAAACATTCATTGAAATGTATTCATTCAAAAAAAATAAAATAAAAAATTCTAATTTTTTATAAAAAAATTAATTAATTTAATTAAAAATAAAAACATATTATGTAAAAAAATAAAAAGCACATATTGTGTAAATAACACATACAGTAACAATTCTCATATAAGCAGAGTATCTAAATTCTTGACATTTTACCATGGTTTTGCCAAAACTAAGATACTGTATTTTATTTCACTTTGAAATTCACCTGCAGTGTGATAAGTAGAATATTGAGATATTGGAGATTGAAAGAATTGTTAAATGAACTGGAGAATTTTATACTAAAGAAGAAAGTTAAGCAGGTCAAATCATGCCCGTCTTCAAAGATGGAGATGACTATAACATAAAAAGTGGGAGCATGCTATTTTTTTTCATTTTTTCCTGAGGCAGAAAATCAGAACAGATAGTATAGGGTGGCAACTTTTAGATAAATGTATTCATTTGGTATGCTATAAACATATTCATTCCTTAAACTGGTGCTTAATAAGCATTACTATATACTAGCCACTCCATATTTGCCTTATTATATATTATAGTATATCTAGGGATAGTTCACAGACAAGAAAAGTATCAGTTATACTCTATGGTAAAGACACTACAATAAGGAATAATGTGTAATTGAAACACATATTACAGTAACATAATTGGCCAAAGTAGAAATGCTGCATGGAGGGTTGGTAAGGTGTGACAGCATTCCAAAAAGGAAAATAGTGAACCCAGGTATAAGAAAGAACATAAATGTTCTAGGAATGGGAATCCAGTAAGCAAGGGAAGAGGTGGTGCAAAGAGAAGTTGAAGAAGCAATCGGAGGATAGATCATTCAGAGCAGGTGCAGCTGTGTGAAGGAGCTTTAACTTGAACAAAATTTACAGAGGGTCATAGATGTATCTTAATAATGCAATAAACATATTTTGTCTTTAGTATGAAGATTGGATGAAAAGAGTCAGACCAAAAATGTGGAGATCAGTGAGGAGTTACTGTAATGTAGCACTTCAGAAATGATGAAGGATTTATCTAGAAAAATTTCAGTGGGAATTGAAAGGAGAAAAAAATTAAATGGATAGTTAAGACTCATAAAGTGCTTATTATCTATCATGGACTGTTCCAAGAATTTTAAATTTAATAACCCACAACGATCCCTTAAAGTAAGTATATTTAATTATTTTTGGCCTCATTTTTCAATAAGGACACAACCAACCGAGAGGTTAAGGTATAATAATCGGACATAGAGCCATGAAAGATTCACAGCCAGGAAGCATCCACAAGAGCGATTTCTTAAGACCTGCTCACTACAGCTTCTTTAGATGTCACATGAGAGCTATTTAGGAAGTAGAAGCCCCAGGACTTTGCTATTGGAAGCTGGCAAGGATTGAAAAAATGGGTGGTAGTTACCTAGGATAATGTCAGTATTTCTGGCTTAAGCAACTGAGAGCCTGTTTATGTTATTCTCTGAGATAGCAGCCACAGAAGGATGACCATGACTGTGATATAAAATGATACAGTATCTTTGAACACATTGAGTTTTAAAGGCTTCAGAACTTATAAATGGTACCACTCAGGGGCCATTGAGATATGCAGATCTGAAACTCAAAAGAATGATGGTGCTCTGTACATTAAAATTTGAAGTGGAATCCATGGGAGTCAAAGAATCTAAGTATAGACAATGTGTAGATTCTGAAAGGAGGGGGACCAGGACATAACCCTGAATAAGGGCAAAAGTACAATCAAAGGAGAATAAGAATGATTATCCAGAAAAATATCCTAACAGCATGAATGATAGATTTCACTGAAGCTAAGGGAAGGCAGAATTTGCAACTTTGACAAATAGCAAAAGGACATGTCTTCCAAGTAGTGAGAATCTGTTATGAAGTCTCAATATAGTTATCTGATGAGCAACTGCAAGAATGATGCACAAAGTAGTTTGGGTTAGTTAGAAATTTAAACTAGATGACAGTCAGATTTCTTCTTTATCTTCTTTTTTTCTTTTTTCTCCCCCAAGGAAAGGTCTTGCTATGCTGCCTAGGCTGGAGTGCAATGGCTATTCAGTGGACCCAAGCATAGCACACTATAGTGTCAAAAACCTGGACTCAAGTGATCCTTCTGCCTCAGCCTCTTGGGTAGTTAGGACTATAGTCACACACTACCACGCCTGGCTGATTCCTTCTATCTCTAAGATCTTACAAGTCTGAACACGTTTCTACCACATGTAACATAACACATGTCCTCTGAATCCCAAACTGTGTGATGACTTTTAGCATTGGAGATAAAAAACACATCCTGGAATTCATTTTTCTCATTATTAATTTCTGACAATTTTTAATTTGGTATGTGGGTATGGTGAATAAGATAGGTATAACAGAGCATATATTATTTGTCAGACTTTTCAATTCCTAAATTAAGTACAGGAGCTTCTACTGTACTTGCTTCAAATTGCCTATAAACTACTCAGCATTTTTATTTTTTTTCTTTTTCTAATTTTCCAAAATTCTGAATCTTGACATACAGAAGTGTCCGATAAAAACAGTAAAACTATGATTGCCAGAGGCTGGGGGGAATAGGGATGGAGAATTGCTAATCAACAGGTACAAAATTTCAGTTAGGCCAGATGAATAAATTTTAGAGTTTTCTCTAATACATTATGCCTATATATAAGAATACTGTTTTTTACACATAAAAATATAAAAGACTAGGTCTCATATTATTTTCTTACAACAATAAAATGTAAAAAAAATTAAAAAAGAAGAATCAAATAAACCCATGAGGATGCAGTTTTTGAATACAGCTATAAAATTGTATAATTCCAGAATACCATACTAGTTTTATTCCATGAAGGATTTTTACCCCAAGGACAACCAAGACCTGATAGAAATAGAATGATTATTTGAGGAGTCTCATACATTTCACTTTGGAGATACTAAATATCTATGTGTGCAACAAGTTTCAGAATGTGTGTAGGAAGTCTTTTCAGATGAAGACTAAATGGGCCAGTTTCTCATTAATATTCATAACCACCCCCTCCCATACACAGAATTTGTTGGGAAATAGTATATTTCATTGTATTGTTTAGTAATGTGACTGAAAGAAAGTAGATCAGGTCCAGAAAAAGTATTATGAAGTCTGACTCCATTCATTAGGGTTAGGGTTAGGGTTACGCCATTTTCATGTTTGGCCATTGACAGTTTTCAAGCTGCACTCTCCCTTTTGCCCTTCAACTCCAAGTCTGGGGAAGTTGGTGTGGGTGAGAATTCCAAACTGTACAAATCCCAGGCTGACACAAGAACCCACACCTCAGCCCCAGCTTGTAACCACAATAAATCTCAGACCTTTCCTGCTCTCTGAGGACCATTTTTAGAGCATTTTGGTAGGCTACCCTAAACCCCAAGACAGCCTCATATGTGAGTAACAGATGGTTTCATACCTCGTTGTGTACGCTAGGTGTGTCAACGTCCAAACTAGAAAACAACAATGACGACGACGATGAAACAAACAGAATACTCATTGCCTGAGGTTGCCAAGAAGACTAGTCCCCTTCTTGGGCCTATCAGTGACCTGACTTAATATTTAACTCCAATTTCTGTGATAGCCGTATTTAGTAATGTTCATTTTTTCAATCGTTTATTACATAATCAATACTTTTCTTCTTTCAGAAGAATGATTTTCACCTGCCTTACTGCTTTATTCTTCATTGGTAAATTTATGCATCTGAAATTATAAGTTAGGTCCTTTTTCTCCTGTTAAGTAGAACAAATGAACAGATATATACATGGCCCAAGGAAGCATGCTTTCATACAATTTCAAATTTATCAATTAAATTTGTTAAAATACCCCCCCAACATATCTTTATTCTATTCCCTGTGTAGAAAGTTGGGAAATGTTTGCTAGTTGCTGCAAAAATAAGGTAATTTTCTCTTTCAAATGTACATTTTTAAAAGCCTTTGATAATTCACCTGTGTGTATGTTCACAGAGTACAGTACAGGGCCTACACTCTGCGTTCACCACATGATTTTTCTCTCCTGTAGAAGAACACAGAAAAACTATCATTCCTTGTATATCTGATGGTTAGATCGGTACCAGAAATTGGGTTCTTCCTGGTATAACTTAAACAGAAATGATCTGTCATTTGCAGTCTGCAGCAGATAAAAATAGGTGGGAATTCTCCATTCTCTTTCCTGTCCAAGTCACTGATGAAAACATCCTGGCTCCCTGAGTTCCTGTGAAGGAAAAAGTTCCAGATACATCTGCCTGAACACATCCAAGGATGCTGGTAATTAGAATGTTGTGTTAAAACACTGACATTTCAGGGAGTTTGTTACTGCTGCAAAGCATAGCTTTCTACGTCGAACACCAATACCAGGATATCCATCAACAATGATTAATCAATTAAATAAAAAGTGTCTCTATAAGTCTGAAATGCTTTTAGTCAGTTACTTAAGTATGAAGTGAGAAAAATCCCCAAAACTTACATTGTGGAAAAAAACAATCAATGATACTTAGTGAAGCTATGGTAAGGAACACTTTAAGACCCAGCCTATAGCAGTGGGAGAGAGATTGGGCTCAATTCTGAATGCAGCTTGAGTAAGTGCGAATTTATAGCCCAAGAGCAGATTTAGAGTCAGTGGACGGAAAATTACTAAACATCAAGGGTCAGGGGGTGGGGGTAAGAGGTAGGGTTCTGGCTAAACCAACTTACTAGGATTCTTATTGAAGACGGCCAGTGTTACTGGACATCACGTGGCGAAGGGTGGAGGAGGATAAAGAATCAGATTGGATATTGAGGGTGGGAGGTTCTTGCTAAATTGACATAGCAGGGTTCTTTGCTAAGACTAGATTTTTACAAGAAGGTTCACAGAAGGTCCTCCGATAAAGGTCAGAATTTAAATAAAATTTAGGTAAGCAGAAAATCCCAGTCAATAGTCTCTGATGTAGTGTTTTCAAATGCTCTTTTTCACAGTAATGCTTTTTGATTTTCTACCCTCAAATTCTTTTGATTGTTCTTACCTATACCAAGGTCACACTTGTTTTCCTTAAGTTTATCCTGTAGTTCTTTTTAAGCCCTCTGCCTTGATTATCTATTTTCAATGTTACCTTTTCAAAGAACACCTTTGATTTTTAGAATCTTTAAAATGAATATATCAAACAGGGCAAGACACAGGTACCCTTGCCATAGCACTAGAAATTGTCCCAGAGTAATTACAGAAATCCTTTAATAGTGTTTCATCAAAAGTAAGATGAATTACGTTGCCTGGAGTATGTCTTTAATTTGTATATGTCTGTATTCAAGGTGCAGTTTCTTTATTTCAAAGAGTGAAGTCGATTACTTGCACATGTGCTAATAATGAACTAGCTATTTGAAATCATTACTTCTTTACAATCAGGGCTGTTGGATCCCAGGGAATCCAACTCTTTCTGTTAACTGTAGCTTTATCCTTCTCTCTGTGTAGAAACTCACAAAATGTTGACTAGCTGATGCATGGATACGTGGTAAAAAGTTATTTTCCTTTTCAAGTATATTTTTTGTGTGAACATATATGCTCAGACTTTTATAACCTTTCAACTTCAATCTCTTTTTTTAAAGATAGAACATTACAAATACATCAAAAAATTTTAAAACATCAACCCAAATATTAATGTGATTTTTCAAGGTATAAACAAGCAAATATAGAAATACAATGCTGTAAGTTACATGTGGCAGATGCTTAAATCGACTCTAATTTGGTTATAAATAGTTAACACTTTGAAGTTAGAATTATGGATAGTTTGTAGATGTCTTTTGCAAGAAATTGTGGTGTTTGGTGACGAAACAGATACATTTGAGTATTGCAAATCTGGAAATAATTTCTAATCTGACTTCTTCTATAACTTTTTAGATTGAATCACAAATCAGTATAGTCTTTCCTGTCACTTTATTTAAATTGAGATTTGGAGGATGAGAACAGAGTCACACTGACTGTTCATTTCTCTTCTAAACTCCTGCTATTTGTTTGTACTGTTTATTTGTAATTTAATCAGACATCGCCTTATAGACATCTTTTATTATTATCTTATATTTTATTATTTCTATACTATTACTTAACATTACTTGTTTATAACTCTTCGTTCCCCACTTACATTGTAGAACTCTTAGAAGCTTTCCAATACCACATGAAGCCTGTTGCATAGTAAAATGTGCTTAAAAATTGCCTGCAAACATATACAACAAGTAACTCCCCCAATTTTATGTAGTTCTATAAACCTATACGGAGCACCCAGAGTGTATAAACCCACATGCCCATGTCTACATTGATCACAATTCTGTTGTGATGTCAAGAATATTTTCTAAAATCTTAGAGTATATTGTACTATTACAGTCAGTGATGACAGCATTTACAATTACCTGCTCATAATTATGCCAAGAATACCTAAGTCTTTAAACATTAATCCATTGAATATGTTTTAAGAATCCTTTTAGATAAAGAAGGCAGGCAAAAATGACAAAGAGACAAGAATTATTCTAGGAAGGCACAACCACATGAGGGACTAGGTTATCTTGCCAGACATAATTGTAGTAACCCATAAGGGCCCATTACCTCCTATCAATTGGGTGATACAATGGTAAATGTCTCAGTGAAAGGAAGATGATTTTTCATGATACTGTGCTGCAGAATTCATGATGATTGACTGGTGGATTAACATTTAGGAAGGGCAGATGTACAGATTTTGCTTTTGAGATTGCAGGAAATGTTATTATTGACTTCCAAGTAACAGAAAAGGTTTTGAAATCTTGTTTTTTGTTTACTCAAATCTTGCCAAAAATGACTAGAAATTTATTTCTTTCACTAAATACTTAACATATTTTTAACTGTGGCTGAGATATAATAAAATATACAGACAATATATTTGGTCTTTGCTTAATTTCTAGCACAGAACTTCAAAAACCCTTGAAATTTTCTACGTGACTTTGTTATGTGAATAAGGGAACTCCCGACAGCTTCCGGATAGAGGCTGGTTGCCAGAACAAACAGCTACTTTCACTCCCACCCCCCTAGTGACCTCTTAGAAAGGGAAAAGGGCTAGAAAATGAGTTTAATCAACAAAAAAAGATTTATTCAGTCATACCTACCTTATAAAACAACAACAACAGTCTTGAACACCTAGGTTTGAGACACTTCCTAGCTGAGGAATACATCAACACATCAATACGATGGTCAGTGGATGTGCCCAGAAAGGAGGTGGAGGCTCTGTGCACCTCGCCCTGTGTACCTTTTTCATTTGGCTGTTTCTGAATTGTATCCTTGAAGATAAAATTATAATCCCAAGTACAGTGCTTTCCTGAGTTCTGTGCATTATTCTAGTGAATTGTTGAACTGGAAGAGAGGTAAGGGAACCCCTGAATCAGTGGCCAAGTCAGATAGAAGTGTGGGTTGCCTGCATGCCCTGCTTATAGTTAAGGATAGTCTTAAACCTTGAACCTGTGTAGTTTGTGCCCACTCTGGGTGAGTAGTGTCAGAATTCAAATGAATTCTAGGGCAGCTAAACAGCTGGTGTTGGGAAAACAGTGGCACAGCAAGTAAGCAGGGGAGAACCCATCCGCCTCACCTTTTCTCTACTACACGGGCCACAACTGTCATTTTCATCCACATAATCTTTTAAGATCATTCAAGGATGGCCAGACGAGGTGGCTCATGTCTGTAATCACAGCACTCAAGGAGGCCAAGGCTGGTGAATCGTTTGAGCTCAGGAGTTAGAGACCAACCTGAGCAAGAGTGAGGCGCCGTCTCTAAAAGTAGCTGGGCATTGTGACAGGTGCCTGTAATCTCAGCTACTCAGGAGGCTGAGGCAGAAGAATTGCTTGAACCTAACAGTTTGAGGTAGCTGTGAGCTGTGATGCCACAGAACTCTATTGGGGATAAGAAAGGGAGACTCTGTCTCAAAACAAAACAAACAAAAAAAAAAGAAAGAAAGAAAAGAAAAGATCACTCAAGGAAAAGTTAAATAAGATATGATAGTGCATGTACAGTAGAATGTTTTAAAACTTATTTCCCTAATTATAAGATTATTATTATTGAAGTGTAGAACATATATTAAAAAGGGGAATTGAAGGAAAAATTTCTTTATAATCACAAGAGTCTAAACAAAAACCTCCCTACTAAGTATTGTCAAGACACACAAAAAGTTTTTTGTTTGTTTGTTTTAAGGCAGCCTCATTCTGTTATCCCAGACTACAGTGCAGTGGTATCAGCCTAGCTCACAGCACTTCAAACTCCTGAGGTTAAGTGGTCCTCTTATCTCAGCCACCCAAGTAGGTAGAACTATAGGTGCCAGCCACAATGCCCTGCTAACTTTTCTGTTTTTAGTAGAAATGGTGTCTCACTCTTGCTAAGCCTGGTTTTGAACTCCTGAGCTCAAGAGTTTCTCTCATCTTGGCCTCCCAGAGTGCTAGGATTACAGAAGTGAGCCCTCTGCCACTGTGTCTGGCCCATACAAATAGTCTTTAAAAACTTTATAATTGTTTGCACCCTGACTTTGTCTCCTCTAATACATTATTTATATTTTCCCATTTCAAAAATAGTCTTCCATAATGTTCCCCAAATCATCATAGGGAGATTCCACATAGCACCACTCCTGTTACTATTTCAAACCACATATCTAGAGTTACTAACTTTATAATACCCCCCCCCCAGATGCTCACAACAAACCTGGAATTAAAAGTATTTGTGTGTGTGTGTGTGTGAGTGTGCATGCAGCAGCATATGTTTTGTTTTGTTTGTTTTGCATTCTATATTCAGAAGTAGCCAGATCTAGGCCAAAACAGAAATGCAGGAGTACTTTTGTTTGTGTTAATATTTAACTTTCACGCATCAATTTGATTTGGTTTTATGCATATCTAGGATTTTATTTATATTCACATATAATTACACCTGTTTCTTAGAATTCCTTTTGGATGTCTAAAATTCATGTAGAATTTACTTTGGTATATAACCACCTGGTTCAGAACTCTGGGTCTGCAGTCAGACAGAACTCAGAAGTTTGTTGATTTTTCTTAGCCTCTGCAAACCTGTTTTCTCATTTGCAAACTGAGGTTGATCATTTGACTCACCTCTTAGGATCTCTGTGAGGAATAAATGAAATATTAAAAGTATCAGGTTTTGCACAGAGCCTAGTAAACATTCAATAAATGTGAGTTACCCTCAATATACTTTTCTTTTCAAAGTGTTAATTAATCATCACAGGACCAGCAATGGCATCATTATTTTCCTACTGATGAAGAATTCCATATTTACCATGCAATGCACAGTTATGTAACACAACAGTGTGAAGTACTAAGATCTGTTCTTGCCCAAAGAGTTTGCAAAATATAATAAGGCTGGAGGCAGAACATGATGGTGGATGGGACAGATGCCTAGTGCAACTCTCCCAAATCTTCAGGTGAGAAAGAGGCTGGCTGGATCTTCCCCCGCATGGAGAGTTGGTGTGGACTGGCAGCAAGGGGTATACAATGAGAGGCTGGATTGCTGAACTTAAAATGTAACCCCGAGCCATGGAATCTGCTAGAGATATTTTCATGCTGCTGTTGAAGCAGCACCAGCAGCGGCAGCAACCAGTCCCTCCCCCACGGAGGACTGCAGTTCCCAGTTCATGGGGAAATTAGGGGTTTTGTAGAAAGATGGGTGAAGTGTGAAGTGCTGAGAGGAATTTCACTACCAGAGGAGGTGCAGTTGGGAGCAGCAGGGAGCTAGACAGCCCAACAGAAAATTAGGGGAAAAGGATACACCCAGGAACACACACATTTAGAAATGGCAACCCACCACGGGCACCTTTTTCCAGAACAGCAGGTGTGAATGAACGGACTTGATTATTCCTGGAGGGGAATGTTGGTCTAGACTGGCAGTTTGGGGTGTGGGGCAATTGGACAGATTACAGGAGTCAAAAGTATAATCTTGAGCTGCAGACACTGATGGAAAAATCTAGGTGCTGCTGCTGAAACAACGGGCACTAGCGGCAACCAGCCCCTCCCCCATGGAAGATTGCAATTCCCAGTTTGTGAAACTGGGTGCTGAGCAGAGAAACTGGTGCACCGTGGTCTCCTGTGCTGAGTCTGAAGTTCACATAGGGGTGCTGCCTTGAACAGGTCAGCTGAGGTTCAGCAGCCAGTTGGAAAACAGACATATTTTGAAATTTCAGAAATGGCGATGACAGGCACCTCCTTCTACAGGTAAGATAAAGAGGTAACTGTGGTAACAAAGTAAAGAATGAACCAGGTATAAGCCTGGGAACCACTCACACCGCCACCTGGTGTCCAGAAAGTATATATAAATATATTCTTATTAAAGTTGACCCCTACCTCCTTCCTATAGTTGTATTTATATATATATATATGTGAATAATATATGAATAATATATATTATATATATGAATAATATTTTAGTGGTTGGTGCCTTTTTTTTTCTTCTTCTTCCCTTTTTTCATCCTTTTGCTGTCGGTGTTATTATTAATTTTCTTCTAATTTTTTAATTTTTTTCTTTTTTTATTAATAATATGTATATTATTGTTATTATTATTTTTCCTTCTTGTCCTTTTCTTCCCTTCTTATGGTTTCTGTGAGTACTTACATCAGATTTTTAGAGTTTTTATTTTTATTTTTGATCATTATTTTATTTTTTATTTATTTATTTTTTTGTAGAGACAGAGTCTCACTTTATCACCCTCTATATAGTGCTGTGGCATCACACAGCTCACAGCAACCTCCAACTCCTGGGCTTAGGCGATTCTCTTGCCTCAGTCTCCCAAGTAGCTGGGACTACAGGCACCTGCCACACACCCAGCTATTTTTTTGTTTTGCAGTTTAGCCAAGGCCGGGTTTGAACCCGCCACCTTTGGCATATGCGGCTGGAACCCTACTCGCTGAGCCACAGGCACTGCCCTCATTACTTTATTTTTAATTTTTTAAATTTTTTTGATTAGCATCATTTCTGTTGTAGTTGTTTTTTGTCTGTATTTCCAGTTGTTTCTGATTGTCTGTGCATCTGTGCACTTATGTGTCTGGTAGCCTTTTTGTCTGTTTATTTGCTGATTTGGTTTCAACATGTTTTGTGTTTTGCTAAACCCTCGGGTTGGCTACTTTCCCTAACTACAACTTACACATTCGAGAAGAACAAGGGGGAATAGGGGACAATGGTTGACTGAAGCCAGTCCAGAGGGAGAGATAATGGCCAGAAAGAACCCAACAAAGATGAAGGAGGGGAACCAAGCTGAGAGAAGAGATAGATAACTGCACATCATCCCTGCTGAGGCAAGCTTGGACTCCAAGGAAACAAATTTCAGGTACAGATCTCATCCCCAAGAGGACGTGTATCTGTCTCCTTCCCTAAGAAAGTTGCTTGCTTGCTGTGGGATCTTTACTTGTGAGCAATGAACTGAGGCTCTTTTCCCTCACCCCACCAGAGGGAATTGCTTGGCACTCCTTCTCCAGAGAGCCCCTGCTGTGAGTCCAGAAATTCCCTTGTCTGGCATGAAGTTTAAAGAAATATTTTTCTCACCACCTTGAACTTCCAGGTTACCCTTCCCCTGTGGCTTGGTGGTCTAGAAGTCCAACCCCTGCAGAGAACAGAATGTCTACACTTCTTGGCTAGGACTGGGCATTGCATAGAGGGAGGCAGTGCAGCTGTGCTGTATCTGTGAAGCCGGTAACAGTACAGAAAGACATAGAGAGAATGGTGAATGACCTGGCCCTGAGAAAGTGTATCTCAACAGCGGGTGGAGACTTGGGTATCTGCACTACAGGTGGAGACCCAGGAACTGCTGAGGTGCATGAAGCTGAGTGAAGATACCTCTCACCCAACACCAGCATTAATAGAGTGATCTGGCTGGATTCTAATTGTGAAGAGTCATCTCCCCAACTCTGTGGTCTGCCAGAGGGAAACAGATCTCACCCTATAGGGATACCAGAGTTACATAATAGTAGCAAAAAAGGTGCAGTGGCTGAGGGAGAAATTCTTTTGCTGTCAGGATATACTCGGGTTTAGATTGAGCTCAAGTGGAACTTTCTCCAGCTGCCATAGAGTGCCTGAGGCAAGCAGGCTTCAGCCTCCCCTGTTGGATGGTGGCAGAGGGTGGTAACCATGAGGAAGAGGCAGTGACCCTACTTTGATTCTGGCAGGCACACAGTCCTGGCACATTTGCTTGTTGGACAGAACTGGGCCACAGAGACTGGGTTAACAGAGACTGCCGGTGGTGCTACCAGAGACTGGGGTTACCAGATTCCAGTGGAGAAGGGTGAGAAAAGTAGGGAAAGAGCCATAAACCCTCATGCTCCAAAACTTTCACTGGCCTATCTGACTCCTTGGAGCACCAGAGGTGCTCGAGCCACACTTGAGCTACCAGTGAACTCCTAATATCTAGTTGCTGGACCTTTTGAACTCTCCTGCTAGAGAGTGGATACTGTTTAGGACAATTGGTTTCAAACTCTTAAACTAGACAAATCACCCAAGGACCCTCCGAGGTGATACCCTGGTTTTGTTGTAGTGGGAAGGTTTGATTATCCTCTTCCACATATTACCTGTCAGGGATGGGATGTCCTAGTTGCTTATATTTCTTCAAAGCTGAGACTGCAACCCAGAGTCACTGATTCACTAGGATTGGACAGAGATCAGCTGAATACAAGACAGAGTCACCTACCCCCACTACACCAATCAGGCGTCTAGAGTCACAGACCGTAGTACTGTACAGGTCCTTTGCAAAATTGTAAAGGAAAAGCTGCAGTCACCAGCCCCAGTCCCTTAGTGAAGGGCTGGTCAATCACAACCCCAGAAGTTTCCAATCCAATTTCACCTTACCTGCTCATCTAGCTAGACAGTGAAAAACAATCATAGGGTGGAATTAGCGGGAAAACTCTAGCAACATGAATAATAAGAACAGTTCAACCACCTCAAGGAATGACAGAACAGCCAAACCAGAGGATCCCATTCACAAACAGATAGCTGACATGTCAGAAATCAAATTTAGAATTTGGATGGCTAATAAGATTAACAGAATAGAAGTAAAGTTGGAGTCAGAAATTCTAGGAATAATTCAAAAGATGTCTCAAGAATTCAAAGAATTCAAAGATAAAATCATCAAAGATTTACACACATTGAGAAAAGAAGTTACAGCCCTCCAAGATATGAGAAATGCAGTAGAATCCCTCAGTAACAGAATGGAGAAAGCAGAAGAAAGGATCTCCAACATTGAAAACAAAGCTTTTGAATGCTCGCAAATGCTCACTGAGGAAGAGAAGTGGACAGCCAAAATGGATCACTCTCTCAGGGAGCTCTGCAATAATTCGAAGAAAACCAATATTGGCCTTATAGGGAGGGATGCCTGAAGGTGATGAAGTAGCTTCTCTAGGCACAGAGGCTCCCAGCATGACTCAACCTGAATAAGACATCTCCTAGGCATATCACCAAAGTTAATATGAAGGAAAAAATTCTGAAAGCAGCCAGACATAAGAAACCATAACCTACAAGGGGAAGAATATTAGAATGACTGCAGATCTCTCTGATGAAACCTTTCAAGCTAGAAGAGGGTGGTCATTGACTTTTAATCTCCTAAAACAAAATAACCTTAAACCAAGGATCCTGTACCCAGGTAAACTGAGTTTCATTTATGATGGAGAAATTAAATACTTCAACAACATTCACAAGTTCAAGAAATCTTCCATAACTAAACCAGCTCTCCAGGATATCCTCAGACTTACCCTCCAAAATAACCAGCACAATTCTCCACCACAAAAGTAAACTCACTTTGAAACTTTTGATCAAATTCCATCTCCCACAATGGCAAAAAGATCAGAAATGTCCACTGGTCTCTAAATAAACTCAATACCCCAAATTCCCCCAGGTCTATCAATATTCTTGATTAATGTGAATGGCTTAAATTGTCCTCTAAAGAGGCAAAGTCTGGCTGACTGGATACAGAAACGTAGGCCATATTTCTGATGAATACAAGAATCCCATCTTACCTTAAAAGATAAATACAGACTCAAGGTGAAGGGATGGTCATCTATATTCTAGGCAAATGGAAAGCAGAGAAAAGCAAGTGTTGCAATTTTGCTTGCAGATACTATAGATTTTAAACCTACCAAAGTAAGGAAAGATAAGGATGGACACTATACATTAGTTAAGGGCAGTACTCAATATGATGAGATTTCAATTATTAATATTTATGCACCCAATCAAAATGCACCTCAATTTATAAGAGAAACTCTAACAGACATGAGCAACTTGATTTCCTCCAGCTCCATAGTAGTCAGAGATTTTAACATCCCTTTAACACTGTTGGATAGATCCTCCAATAAGAAGCTAAGCAAAGAAATCTTAGATTTAAACTTAATCATTCAGCATTTGGATTTAACAGACATCTATAGAACATTTCATCCTAACAAAACTGAATACAATTTCTTCTCATCAGCCCATGGAACATACTCCAAAATATATCACATCTTAGGTCACAAATCTATCCTCAACAAACTTAAAAGAATAGAAATTATTCCTTGCATCTTCTTGGACCATGAGGGAATAAAAGTGGAACTCAGTAACAACAGGAATCTGCGTACTCATACAAAAGCACGGAAGCTAAATAACCTTATGCTGAATGATAGATGGGTCATAGACAAGATTAAGAGGGAAATTATCAAATGTTTGGAACAAAACAATAATGAAGATATAAATTATCAGAACCTCTGGGATACTGCGAAGGCAGTCCTAAGAGGGAAATTTATAGCACTGCAAGCCTTCCTCAAGAGAATGGAAAGAGAGGAAATTAACAACTTAATAGGACATCTCAAGAAACTGGAAAAGGAAGAACATTCCAATCCCAAACCCCACAAAAGAAAAGAAATAACCAAAATTAGAGCATAATTAAATGAAATTGAAAACAAAAGAATTATACAACAGATCAATAAATCAAAAAGTTGGTTTCTTTAAAAGGCCAATAAAATAGATAAACCTTTGGCTAACCTAACCGTCAAAAAAAGAGTAAAATCTCTAATTTAATCAATCAGAAATGGTAAAGACGAAATAACAAGAGACTCCTCAGAAATTCAAAAAATCCTTAATGAATATTACAAGAAACTTTATTCTCAGAAATAAGAAAATCTAAAGGAAATTGTCCAATACTTGGAAGCACGCCACCTTCCAAGACTTAGCCAGAGTGAAATGGAAATGTTGAACAGGCCTGTATCAAGTTCTGAAATAGCATCAACTATACAAAATCTCCCTACAAAGAAAAGCC